>JAUTBW010049326.1:0-11025 GCA_032361425.1 Peltospira smaragdina
AAAAAAAAAAAAAAAAAAAAAAAAAAAAAAAAAAAAAAAAAAAAAAAAAAAAAAAAATTAATGACGCACTTTACACATCTTTATGAATTGCTATATCACGTCAGAAGTATTTTAATTATAAAAAAACCCTAGTGGCTACCTGACAGAACAAACAATCTCAGATTGACTGTTTGACAGGTGGGTGCAATCACCACTAGGCTATGGAAGCGCACTTCCCGTGTTATCCACGACATAAACTCATGTGACAGTTTTGTTTATCTACTGTAATAATCATACATAACTAGTATGCAAGTCAATCTAGGCTAAGTTTGTCCAATGGGGCATTTATGTAAGTCAGTGATCGTGGGTATGGTAAACTAGTTTTATGTGCACATTCAGTGCATGCCTGTCTTGGCTACCCACTTCAGTAGTCTCACCTGTCTGTCCAGGACAGGAGGTTAGTAGTTAGTAGTAACCGTGTTACTGGTTAGTGAATAAGTGGAGATTTGTAGTGAAGAAATGTAGTGGCCTTATCCCACTGAGTCATTAGAAATTTGCTCTGGGCAGGAGTTGTTAGAAACTTACCCTGGGTAGTAGTCATTAGAAACTCAATCTGGGTAGGAACCAGCACCGAGATACGAACCCATAACCTACCAGCCTTATTTTTTAGACCGATAGCTTAGACCACTATGTCATTAGAAACTCATTTTGGGTAGGAGCCAGTACCAATATACGAACCCATCACCTACCAGCATTATTTTTCACACCAATAGCTTAGATCACTATACCATTAGAAACTCATTTTGGGTAGGAGCCAGTACCAAGATACGAACCTATCACCTACTAACATTATTTTTCAGACTGACAGCTTAGACCACTATGCTGTTAGAAACATGCTTTGAGTATGAACCGATGCCAAGATACAAATCCACCACCTACAAGCCTTATTTTTCAAACTGACAGCTTAATTTTCACTATGCCATTGAGACCAGTGTCAGTATTCTGTAACGGTATAACTCATACTGTCACATATAAAAGAGTCGACATACCTCTCTCTCTAGTTCTTGCATTCTCAGTTCGTCTTCCTCTGCTACCTGCTGGGCCTGCCGTAGTTCTTCCTGCAACAAAAAGAAAATCACATTGACAACCAAACACCAGTATAAAACAACAGTGGACAAATGTTAAAGGTTATTTCTTTTATGTTTTTATCCACTGAGGGGATATGCATATCGAGTTATTATCCATTTGATCATGCAAATGTCTTTTTGAAAAAAGACATTAGCCTGACATCAATGGATAATAAAACCAGTAGATTTAAAAATCTCATATGGTAATCTCCACTGTAAACTATTGCATTAAAAAAAAGAAAAAATCAGAAGAAAAACAAGAAAAAATAATAATTTAAAAAATAATTTTTAAAAATCAGAAAATTATTTGGTATTTCTTTTATTATTATTATTATTATTTTTTTTTTGACAAAAGCAAAAGAAGTATAACAACAAACCTACAGTCTCACTGTAAACACTTGAATCAATTTTTTTTTTCATAATCAAATATCCTTTTTTCTAATCCTGCTTGCAAAAGTAACCAATCCAGTGCAAAAGAGAATATGCTTACTATTAGTTTACAATTCAAAATAATACAAATGAGGTAAAATGCCTTTTACAGAGTTAAAAAATATTTTGTATAAAAATAAACTGATAACTATAATGTTAAACATTCCTTCTACCTTCTCTTATTTCTGTTCCTCTCCTTTCTCTCTTAAGAAAATTACAGTTCTGGAACAAACATATTCACATCATGTTGACTATACTACACTGGTATTTTTAGATATGCTGGTAGAGGTCTTAACATAGGTTTCAGCCTGTCAGCCAACCCCAAACTGTATGGTACATTCACAGTAATGAAATATGTTTAAAACAAATGCTGCCAACAATTAGCACTCTGCAGTGCGTATCATGAATACAATGGTATGTTTGTCTCACCTACCTAAGGAATGGTTTCTCTAAGGACAGAAATGTGTAACAAATCAACATTCAGTGTTAAATACAAGTTTGCCTAACAGAAATGCTTACATTACAAGCATTTCTGTGAACAAGCTTAATTAACGCTGACATACATTCCTGAATGGAGTTAAGTAGATATGGGCATTATGTAATGTATAACATGAAACTTGTCTCATCCCTACCCCCACCCCCCCTCACCCCACAATTAATTTGTTATGTACACTGCAGGGTGCAAAACGTACACTGGACAGGTTACTAAACCAAACATTGACAAGACTGTGAGGATATTTCTTTATCTGAAAAGCACTAGAATTGAGAGATATTGTTTAAAGATATACAGCATTTGAAATGAGGAATTTGGTTTTAGGTACAACACTGGATTTGAGAGATTTGGTTTAGAGATACAACATTGGGACTGAGAGATTTGGTTTAGAGATGCAACATTGAGATTCAGAGATTTGGTTTAGAGATACAACACTGGGACTGAGATATTTGGTTTAGTGATACAACATGAATTGAGACATTTGGTTTAGAGATACAACATTGGGACTGAGAGATTTGGTTTAGATATACAACATGAATTGAGACATTTGGTTTAGAGATATACATCATTGGGACTGAGAGATTTGGGTTAAAGATACAACACTAGTATTGAGAAATTTGGTTTAGAGATGTGACACTGGAATCAAGAATTTGGTTTAGAAATACAACATGGATTGAGAGACTTGGTTTAGACATACAACACTAGGATTGAGAGATTTGGCGCAGAGATACAACACGGATTGAGAGATTGGTTTAGAGATACAACACTAGGACTGAGATATTTGGCGTAGAGATACAACACAGAGTGAGAGATATGGTTTAGAGATACAATACTAGGATTGACAGATTTGGTTTAGATACAACACTGGGATTGAAAGATTTGGTTTAGAGATATAATATTGGGATTGAGAAATTTAGTTTAGAGATACAACACTGGAATTGAGTGATTTGGTTTAGAGATACAACACTGGAACTGAGATATTTGGTTTAGAGATACAACACTGGAATTGATAGATTTGGTTTTGAGATACAACTCTGGGACTGAGAGATTTGGTTTAGAGATACAACATTAGTACTGATAGATCTGGTTTAGAGAAATGACACTGAGACTAAGAGATTTGGTTTAGAGATACAATAATGAGATTTAGAGATTTAGTTTAGAGATACAACACTTGGATTAAGAGATCTGGTTTAGATACAACACAGGGATTGAGATATTTGGTTTAGAGATACAACATGGATTGAGATATTTGGTTTAGAGATACAACAATGGGATTGTGAAATTTAGTTTAGAGATACAATACTGGGATTAAGAGATTTGGTTTAGATATTCAACACTGGTAAAGAAATATTTGATTTAGGGACACAACACTGGGATTTAGAGATTTGATTTAGAGATATATCTATCTGGGACTGAGATATTTAACCTCCTCCTCCTCAAATGTGACTTCTTTTCGGCACCTGTTTATTTTAAATTAACTTTTTTAATTAACTATTTATCTCATCCATTTTTAGATTTTAACCTAACTGAAAGAATATCTAGTGACACGCAACCAGCCTCTAACCTCAAACATCTCCTGCACCACCAGCTCCTCCTCCTCCCTCTTGACAAAATCCTCCTCCTCTAGCTGTGACTTCATCTCTGCGTCGGTGATCTGCATCAGCATCTCCTGTTCTTTCTTCCTTGCCTCTGTGATCATGGCCCTCTGCTTTTCACGCCTTGCTATGGCTTGTTGCTTCTTGCGTTCAATCTCTTCCTTTCTTCTCCTCTCGCGCTCCTCACGGTCTGCACGACGAGCGAGCTGTAGCTGGGTGTGGGCGTCCTCCTCAGCTTGACGGATTGCTGCTGCTTCTTGTTCTAGCTCCTCCATCCTCTCTTGGATCTCCTGTAATATGAAATAGGGGTTACATAATTAGTGTGTTTGTGTGTGTGTTGTTCTCTGTCTCTCTTTGTGTCTCTCCCTCACAAATTCTTTCCGTCCGCTTGGATTTATCTCTAAATCTCTCTCACACTCCCTTCCCTGTCTCTGTGTGATATGGCTATTTCTCACTCCAGCCAATTCTCCACCACTGGTGTATCAAAGGCCGTGGTATGTGCTATCCTGTCCGTGGGATGGTGCATATAAAAGACCACTTGCTGCTGATAGGAAAAAGTAGCCTATGTGGTGGCAGCAGGTTTCTTTACTCAAAATGGACCTTTACCATATGTCCAATTCCATAAAACCGTACACCAATGTGTTCGGTGCATCGTTAAATAAACATTTCCTGCCTTCCTTCATATGTGATATAGAAGGATATGTATCCTTTATTTTCTCTTCCTGTTACTCTCTCTTCTCTCACTCTGTTTCCTTACTTTCATGCATATGTACAGCAAACATTATGATGACCACTCAAGAGGCTGATCCAAAACAGCTGTCATAGGTAGGTCATGACAGGTGACCTGCCCATTAGCTGTGAGACATATTCATACATATATACATACGCACACACACACACACACACACACACAAACACACACACACACACACACACACAAACACAAACACACACACACACACACACACACACACACACACACACACACACACACACACACACAACTCATGAGCCTGAGCTGTCTGTTCAAGTAGTAGTTTATGAGTTAATGAGAAAGAGGAGGGTCAAGTGGCCTTACACTTACCTACCCACTGAGTTGTTCAAAACTCACTCAGGGTGGGAGCTGGTACTGGGACACAAACCCAGGACCTGTCAGCCTTATTTTTCCGACTTGGACTACTATGCTTTAAGACCAGCTATATATTATATTTAATGTTGCAAAATTGACAACAAAATGTTATATGAGCTCAAATGGTATCATGAAATAAATCTTTCACCTGTTGAGATATTTACTTATTTCATGAACGTAACAAAAAGCATTTTAATATGGAAAATATCTAGGCTCTACTGACAGAAATACCAACTAACAACATGTTAATATTATGTATATGAAAACCAAAGGTAACAAATACTGACTATCCTGTAAAACATCTAAAATAACATTTCAATGAAGCATAGGTTAAAAAATCACACCCCAATTGTCCACAAAGTAGTTGATTAAATCTTATCACCATCGTATAGGTATTTTTTTCTTATAAACAAACAATATGATTTAAGGTAATATATCAAAATATCAATTTATTTTATAATATGGTTAGTCACGGTATAGGATAAAATTAATGTACTTACGTTTTGCCATTCTGTGATCGAATCTTTAAGAATTGCTGGATCCTTAGCTATGGCAGTTAAATCTGAAAAATAATTAAAAACATAAATACTATACATGTCCATATAATTTATCCTAAATAAAAAAATAATTAAATCTCTTTAAAATTATGTTTAAATCAAATAATAATGATGCACTTAACACATATTAAAAATTAGTTTTTAGCAGCTCAGAGAGATCAGGGTTGAAAATCTGTTTGAATCTCTAAATCCAATTCGAAAGAGTTAATCATTCAAATACACATAATTGTATTTTTATTTATTTATTATTTTTATTTTATTGAACAAATTCAGGTAAGTTTTCTTTCCTTTATAAAAATAACTCTTACCGTATTTACTTGCTTTACTGTTATTCAGTTTATTTTAAATCATTTTCCGTCATCACAGTTATGCTAAACATCCGATACAATAAAATAGCTGTAGACTAACGAATGCTCCCAGCACTCTCACAGTTTCTTGCCTGAATGCATTTTAATATGTGGCTGTTGTTTTTCATTTGGTTGTTGTCTTGATTGTTGACCTTATGTTGATTTTATACTGTGTGGTTTTTGTTTAGGGGTTGTCTTGAGGAGAGTTGGTGTGGGTTTTTTGTTGTTGTTTGGTTGTTGGTGTTGGTGTTTTTGTGTTGTGGTTTTGTGTGTGTGTGTGTGTGTGTGTGTGTGTGTGTGTGTGTGTGTGTGTGTGTGTGTGTGTTATCCTAGTGGTTCTAGGTGTAGGTGTATCAGAGCAGTTACACTCCTAAGCTAATGCCTTGTTTTATTCATAGGCTACTCTTTCCGATATCAGCAGCAATGGGTCTTACACAGGATAGTACATACCATGGCCTTTATACACCAGTCTTGGAGCACTGACTGAAGTGAGAAATAGACCAACAGGTCCACCATGTGGGATCGATCTGATGACCCACTGCACCATGAGCAAACATGCTTACCACTGAGCTACGTCCTGCTCCCATAACACCATAAACAACAGCATGTTTGACAACTGGATGATCTTGGATGACCTGTAGTATCTTTTCTAACATTAACAAGATTTCCATATTTTTGCTGTACCTGTACATCTTTTCTTTTTTTCAAACTATTGTAAATATTTTAGATGTGGCATGTATTAATAATAACTATTACAATGATGGATTGTAAAACATGCTTTGCTGCTGAACAAAATAACATCAACATCAGGTAGTTTTAATTCTATTTTCATTTTTACCTATTTAGCCAACTATATGTCTACTGATAATTAAAAATGAGTTGGATATGGGTAATTATCCCAAAGTTGTGTAAATTTTGTCAACACCGCAACCTAGTATCATCATTTTCTTGTTTTGAATAATGGATTGAGAAATGAATTTTATTGTTCCATGGACCTTATAAACATTCCAATAGTCATTAATCCGGGGAACATTAAATTCATTTCTTGATCCATTATCAAAAACAAGGAAATGATGATACTAGGTTGCAGTGTTGACAGATACATAAAGTTACACAACTTTGGGAGAATGACCTATATATGATTTGTGATTGGACAAATTAATGAACCTTATATATAGTTTTAAAGAATACTCTTACAAAGCATTGACCTATTTAATTGTCATACAAAAATACTAAATACATTTGATGTATCCTAAATTTAATAAGATATTCCTTTCTGACAGCATGACGTAATATTCTACATGTGTTAGCAGTTCATTACCTGATATTACTACACATTATTGGACTGATCTAGTACAGCGGCTATATCATGACATGTATTTCAATCATTTCATAACAAGACGTAACATTTCACAATTCTAGGTAATCAGGATATAATAATTATGTAAAGCAGCAGCTTACTAAACTAAGCATATAACTGACGCATGGCATTTTATGTACTGATATAAGCAGTAATTAAAATCCAATTGATGTATTATTAAATAAATTTCAAATTTATATTTTACCATTTTCTTCATTTAAACAAACATTGGGTTTGCATGTTAATGACAATATTTCCCAATAATTAAAGTAATATTAATCAAAATTTTAAAACATATTTGTGCACAATTTTTTATTACAATTTTTTTTAATAATGACCATATGTGAGACTAAAACACGTCATGGCATGTCATTTCTCATCGTAAAATATATTTTGCTGCTAGTAGAAATATGCAGTAGGTTTCTTTAATTTTACAAGTTAAAAAATATTAAATATTCAAAAGCCAATCAATAATAAATAAAAGTGCTCAAATGGTACTTGTACACAAAAACTTCTTTTTTCTTCAAAATATACAGTTGGTCAAAAAGGTAAATGCCTGAGCTAAATATATCCTGATAATTAAAATGTGCTTAGTGCTTTCTTCAATAACCCACACTCTGGAATGTTAGTTCATCATACACTGATTGTGAAAGTGGTTTATTCAGACACAGACTATGTTAGTGGCCCATCATGCAGACAGATGACCTAGCTATGACCCCCAGCATTTATATTAAGTAGGTCACCTACACCTGCCATTATATATGAACAACAGGTGGGCACAAACATAAAATATTTATGGTGAAATTGCATTCACCTTTTTATTTGAATCATCTAATTACACAGGCACTATGAAAATGAAATGCTTATAAATTAAGGAACAAATGTTGGATTTCTGGTATTAATCACCTAACAAAATAATCATTATGTAGGCTTCATGAGAAGGAAGAATATTCCAGAAATTGATATGGCTGAGAATAACCAATAAATTATTAATTAAAATAAATTATTAATTAAAATTACAATTAAATCTACTAAAAAGCTATGGGAACAGCCACGGACAGGGAGGGAGAATATGTTAAGTATCTTGTTTACATTGTCCATTAACAGTTCAAATCACTGATGCATGTAATTAACTATATATGTGCCCTTTATTTAATATCAATTATTTTTCAAAAATTATTTTGTATTTTAAATTTTATATATAACCTAAGCTGTCCTTAAACGTATAATATCACACCGTGTTGGCCTACTTAAAAGTATTAAATGAAAATATATACATTTGATTTGTCCTTCAATTTACCTTTTATAACCATCTACATAATCGCAAAATGTAGCTTATGAACGAAAAAAGCGGGGGGAAACAACAGCCATTTGGATTCTTGAGATGTGACGTATTATTTTGAGTATCCCCCATGTGTGTGTGTGTGTGTGTATGTGTGTGTGCAGATACCATATGTACCGTGTGTGTGTGTGTGTGTGTGTGTGTGTGTGTGTGTGTGTGTGTGTGTGTGTGTTTATGTGTGTGCATATTCACATTTATTAAGCATTCACCAGTTTTTATTACATCATAAAAATACAATGCTAACCTGTAGGTGTACACTACAAATTTAGGCCACTTACTAATATTCCATTTGCTGACTTTAACACAGATTTTATTTATGCTATATTAAAAATCCACTTAATAAAATTAAGATAAATGGTTATAATGCTGGTGGCCAAAGAGGTGAACTTAATATTCATGAGTAGCAATTAAGATTGAAGATAAAACAACAGATGGTATCTATCTGACCTCTAAACACTGGTGTATGGACATCAAAGGGTCATATCTGTGTAAAGTAATTCAGTCAGGCTTAGTAAGTGGTCTGCAAATAATTTGAAGAATATAGATGTCTAACCTTTAGAACAATGTCTATCTGGAATGTTTGTATAACTCTTGAGTTCAACATGTTTGTAATACATTGCCTACAATAACGGTAATAGTCAACACCAGGAAACATGATGAATTGGTACCAGGTATCCTAACGGATTAATATTAACTCTTCTTAAATCCTGTTAAATTATGAAGTACAATCATGTAATAGAATAACCTTAGAATAACCTTAATTTAAACAATACTAATAGTTACAAAATTACCCTATATGGTGAGTGGGCAAGGATGTGTGAAGAAATGTATGTATATGTTTATTTTTTAAAATTAAACAAGACAAATAGAATACAAAAAAAAAAAACACCTAAAAAAAACAAAATAACAAACAACAACAACCAAAAACTACAATTAAAGCATATTTATTGTTTTGTTTTTTAAAGCCTCAAACTATAATGTTTTAGTATTCTGAAAAATCAGTTTATTTTAAATACAAAACATTTATCCTGCAGCTAAAACAAAATCTGACACTGCTGCAACTGTCATTAAAATATTACACCAATATTCAACAATTTTATTATTTTAAGGTAAGACAAAGTACTTTGAATACTGATTAATGTCTAGCACAACTTAATTTGTATCAGATGTGTGGTGATAAGCAGTATAAAAACACAGATATCCTATTAGATTAATATTAACTCTTCTTTAAAATCCTGTTAAAATATGAAGTACAGTCACATAATATTTGACAAATGCTGAAGTGTGTATCCCCAAACAAAACAGACATCTCGTAGACTTCAGTATGAGTTTTTTTTTTTTTTATTATTATTTTTTTTTTTTTAATTAGTGTATGTGAAAGGTACGTATCACAAAATGTTACCATGACCTGAGGCAGGTCTTAGAACATTTACATGCCTCATAATATACTGAAGTCTACAAGATGTCTGTCTTGTTTGGGGAAAGTGCACATAAAGAGATTTTTTTTTACTTTAAGAAAAGGTTGTTTGTTGTTATTTTTGGTGCTTACATCCACTAAAGGTTTGCACATCGTCCCAGATACACACTTTAGCATTTGTTTTTAGATAATGAGTTAGTAGTTTTGGTGCAGTGATGGTGTTTTTGTTTGGTTCTAGTTGTTTGTTGTTGTTATTACTTTTGGGGGTAGGGATTGCATAGTTTTTGTTAGGTTTTTTTAAAAATAATATATATTTTTTTTAATTAATTATTATTTGCCACAAAAATAGAAACAAAAATAGAAAATTACACACCTATAACAGTCACTGAGATCAGTATATTCTGTAATAAACTTATAGATTTAAAAAATATTTTTTCTTGCACACCAGACAGGTGTATCCATGATCCACTTCTGGTGTGACGGATAACTCTATCCTTTTCTCTAGGGAAGAAGACAGCTAACATGTGCAGATGACATCGTTTAGTCAATGATGAGAGCATGCAGTTTATGTTTAAATGATGTCATTAAGATATGCCACAACAGTTTGTAGCTGTTTTTGTTTAACACACAAAGGTGTTGGAATACTTTCGATATTTCTAAAACTGTAATTAGGTATGATTTTTTTTTTTTTTTTTAAACAATCGTGTCTGTTGATGACAGGGAAATATTTATCTATAATATTTTGAAGAGCATATACACTGTTATATCTTGTATATAGCAGTAACTGATAATGTTATATCATAATTCAATCAACAAAAATCACTGAATTTTTTTTTCCACCACTGCATCTTCTATTAAAGCAACAACAAAGAACACAATTTTATATACAATAACTTCTGAGATAAAAACTGTATTATATTTTCTATAGTGCAGAGAGGATAAAAATGTATTTATTTTATGCAGCAGTCTCCTGGATAATGGCATGCTAAGCTTCACTGGTCATATGCAATAAGGAAATTTATGTAAATGCATTATTAATGGATGGATGAGAAAAACCCACCAAGCACCACTGTATACAAAATTTAATGTGCCTGTGATGTGGACTGGTACAATTTATCAGGTGACAGGTCAATTATCTTCCATGTGGTTATCTTTTATTGTAAGATAACAGCTAGTACCCTTTCAAACTATTTTATTAGAAGCTAACAGCAGCCTTTTAAAATATTTCTATTGCTTAATTCTGTTAAAAC
>JAUTBW010049437.1:0-11024 GCA_032361425.1 Peltospira smaragdina
CCCTCCCTCCCCGTCTCTCTCTCCGTCTCTCTCTCTCTCTCTCTCTCTCTCTCTCTCTCTTTCCATATGTTTATCTCTGTCTGACTTAATTATTTTACAATCTTGGAAATGTTAAACTAATCAGGAATGCAAGTTAGGAGAATAGGGCTAAAATATACAGTAGATTAAACCCTGCTGTGTTTCAGCATAATAATAGCTTCCTCTTCATTCTTAGTTCATATTTAGATATAATACCTTCAGATGTTAATTTTGTCACAGCATGAAAATAAAATGTGTAATGGTAATGCTATCCATTCAGGGTTCACTGGACATTCCACTGGGTGTTATTTGAGGTTTCTTTTGAAATTTGTGGAGACCCATGATAGGATTTTAAGCTAAAACTTATGGTCAATGAGATCCCGGCAATTGATGGCATAGGGGGACCGGGGACTAGCTCAGTTGGTAGAGCATCCACTTTTGGTGCAATGGATCATCAGATTGCTCCTCCTTGGTGGATCCAATTGAGCTATTTCTCATTCCAGCCAGTGCCCCACTACTTGTATATCAAAGATGTGGTATGTGTTATCCTGTCTATGGGATAGTGCATATACATATAAAAGATCACTTGCTGCTAATTGGAAACAGCAACCCATTAAGTGACAATAGCAGATTTCTGTTCTAACTATCTACATGATCTTTAACCATATATGCCTGATGTTGTATAACTGTACACCAATATGTTGAGTGTGTTGTTAAATAAAACATTTCCATCCTTCCTTCCTGATGGCATAGCTTGATAACATGCTGTATTTATCAGTGTTAGTGAGTGCTGGGTTTTTGTTTTCAGATGTGACAGCTGCAAGTGCCTTGTCTCACTGGTGTCTGCTTGTCTTCCTCCTAACCCCGGGCGGTGAGCAACGACGACGGGTCGATGCGAATGCGAGTTCGTCTCAGGAATGCCCTCATCCTGACCGCAGTCCTGTGCTTCTCACCACTGCTGTGGCTCTCCCTCTCATCACAAAATGGTAAGTTAATGTTTTACGTTTTATAGCTCTCTCTTTCAGTCTTCACAAAATGGTAAGTTAACTTTTTTCATTTTGTGGCTCTCTTTATAAAATGGTAGTTTTTGCATTTTGTGACACTCTTAACAAAACGTTAAGTATTCACATTTTGTCGTTCTTTCCTTCTTTACAAAATTGTAAGTAAACATTTTAACTTTCTTTGATTCTTTTCACAAAATGGTAAGTTAACTGTTTGTTCATGAGTTCTTTCTCTTCTTCACAAAATGGTAAGTTAACATTTTACATTCTGTATTCTCCATCTCTCTTTACCAAATGGTAATTTATTACATTCTGTAGCTCTTTAACTAATCACAGAAAACTCATTGGGCTGTCTTGTTCCAGCCAGTGATACAAGACCTGTGTAATAACAGTTGTGGTGTGTGCTATCCTGTCTGTGTAATGTTTCATATAAAAATCCCTAGCACATGTGGTGGCAGCAGGTTTCGTATTTCTTTCAACTGCCTTAACCATGTGTCTAAAGCCATATAACTTAAGATAAAATGTGTGAAGAGGTGTGGCTTTCACTATTTTCTCAGAATAGTACTTCAGTTTACATCTAGCAAAATGGTAAGCCAAATTTTTTATGTTCTGTGGCCATTACTCTGGCATATTTTGCTTACCCTGCTCTTACAAATTGTAAATTTATCAGCTACTCACATTCTTTGGCATTCACTTTTCTCCAATTGTTTTTTGTTCACGACTCATTTTTTTCACACCTATTTCTCACTTTAATCAGAGTTCTACAACTAGTGTTACAAAGGCACATACGGCAGCAGCAGATTTACTTTCTCACTTGTAATCAGAATGGTCTATAACCATATGTAATCATAAATAAAATGTATCGAGTACGTCATTCAATAAAACCTCTTTCACTTTATCTCTTTCCCCAATGCCCACTCCCAACCTCATAAAAATTTATTAATCTGTTAAGTAGTGTACTCAACACAGCTGTTCACAAATCTTCACTTGAGAACCACACTGTTCTGTATCCAAAACAATGCATTTTGAGAAATAGTTGATGTAACATTTGCAGTCAGTGTATATAGATAAAACAAAGCTGAATATAGATTTATCCCGTTATAAGCATGCTTGTGATCTTAACTTCTGCCAGGACAAAAAAACAAAGTTACATGAACTGTTCAACTAATTTTTCACAAAAAGTGGAGACAGAATAGTGTGGTTCTCAGCAGAATGAGCAATGTTTAACTCAGTGGTGGAGCATCTGTTTGAAGTATAGTGAACTGTCCAGTCACGGCATCTAAGTGCACCTACATAGCTAATTCTTCTTCTAGTTTGTGTTTTGTGGCTTAGTAATTCTTTAAGAGGGGCTCCCAACCTTTTTTTATACCATGACCCTTAGGAAATGTATAGTTAATTTTCACACATCTACCCCGCTAATACAATTTATCCTATAACTTCCCCACGATATTCATGTCAAACTCATTTGACATTTTCATATATCTAATGAGGGTCTGGCGGAAAAAGCATACATCCAGGTATCAATATTGAGAACTAAGACATCCGGTTTAAACTTGCGTATGCTACACACACAAATAATGCCCTATCTCTGCAGTAGCATGCAAGACAGAATGAGAGAGATACATCTATATTTACTACACTAGAAATAAGACTTCTCATTTTGATAATTGTAACATGTGATAAACAAGCAGATGTTATTTAGATGGGATATTTAGCATAGACAATAGGCCTTATGCATGCATTTGATCTTGAGCCAGTCAAGCTACTAATTACCCTTAAATGTCTAACAGCAACACGGTTGTATTGTTCGAGAGATGTAACATGAAAGAGTTAATAGGCAACATCAAAGCTTGCATACTTAGTGTTTTGTCCTTTTGTTGTATTATCACACTAGAACCAAATTCACAATCGCAAATGTTGATACCCGAGTGAATGACTCCGTATAGTTTAGAGAAGGTGTGTCTGCTATCTGCATTTTCATTGGCTGCTATTTATATGACCACTCAGCTGCAAGTTTTTCATTCACTCGATACCCTGGTACAACATAGTACCTACTGCTCTATTAAATAAATATTTTTGCCTGAAACTTTCAGAACACAAGTGTTTAATGTTGCTTTCAAGCTGACCATTGTTTTATCGAAGTATTAGTTTTCGGAGGTGATTATAAACGTAATGCAAAACAGCATATTTTGGTAAGGTTTGATAGTAGAGTAAACACTCCGTGTCCTAGGAAGACAGGCAGCACCACCTAGTAGATTAGTTCACCAGACCATCATTGTGTGATAATGGTATGCAAATTTGTATGCTGATAATCAGTTGTACGTTATGTACAGCTTAATGTAATGTGTTAGTAAGATTATAAATCATGATGTCAAACTACATGTTTTTCACCAATTGAGATGATGTCATATAAAATATAGACGATACTTTTTACTTGGTGTACCAGTTTTATATTTCTTTTTTTAAGTAGAAGTTTTTTTAAGAATAAATAGAAGTCGCTACAGGTGTTTTTTAATATGGCAAATATCAACCTCGTGTTGTTAATCGGTATTTGACTTAGTAGAGTCTTCAAAATACTGATGAACTAAAACTGTGGTTGAACAAATTGAACTTATAACTCAGCACAAGACTTATCTGTACAGCTGCACAACACAGCCACCTACTTGCTCTTCTGAATACACACTGGCAGATGTTTACTAGTCACTTTAGGATATAAGCTACTGTTGCATCCCACACACCCTGGGAATACAGACTCACTAGGTTTGGAACTCCCTGTTTTATAACATATTATTGAACTGACAGATGTTATTATAATACTAGTCATTTATTGCAGTGACTACTTAAATTCATCTGTTAATATTGATCCTTCAGTATTTTCTATCATGAATCCATGGATTCCATTGCTTTTGTTAAAGCATGTTTTATCATTTGCCAGTTCTGAATCTAAGACAGCTATAGATCCAATTTTTGAGTTTACAAGTCGTTCGATGCCTTAAGCAGTATGATACAGAGGTCTTTATATAACCAAATTTGATAAAGATGATTCAGTCATCACATTGATCGTAGGGACTTCTTTTCCTGTGTAGTCTTAGAACAATCCTAGCTGTATCATTTATTTTTGTCTGACATCAACAGTCCAAATAAAATAAGAACAAAGGCACATGGTCAGCTAATTTGTGAATGTAGCTCCTCATTGAGGTTGACATGGATGATGGTTGGGATTTAGGTCACTTAATTTTATCAGTTACAAAGCTAATTAGAAAACTGAATGGTCCATAAATGAGAAAACAATAATGACTATTTGGATTATTCTGGTGTAATGTAATATAACACTAGAGTTTAATTTAAAAATCTTAGGTTGTTAGGCAAATGATATAATTAAATTAATACTTAGAGAAATGTAGATATGTAAATCTAATAATTTATCTTTAAAACTTCATTTTGTCTGTGAGTGAGAGAGAAATGTTCTTATGTCATACTTAACACATTTTATTTAATGCTCTGACTCTGAATTATGTCCCACTCCTATATTTTATTTGGGACTGTTGTCTGATTCGATGGTACATACTTATCAGTTAATTACATAAACATAAATTCTTCTACCCTGATGATTTGGTGACACTGAATTAATACACATCTGGCAGTGGTGCAAATGGTATTAAATAAATGTTTAAAACCTCTTTGGACAATCATTTCAATGTAGAAAACACTAAATATTTTTAGTTTTCAGTATTTAGACTGAAGCAGTTGAATATAGTCAGTTAACATGTTAATAATCTGAGAAATTGTCTGTGAAATTGGGACAACAGTTTTAAGCATGATTTGTTCCGAACAAAAATGTCTATCACCTTGTAACATGATAGCATTCAGATATATACTCCAGTAAGTGACTCTTGTAAATGTAACATAATATTGTTCTGACATACTGTGATAGGCAGGTCTTTCCCCAGAATTTTTTCATGGCACTTACATTTTGGGATTTTTTGTTAGCTTCAGGTTTAATATATTGATTACTAAAATTGAATTAATTTTTTTTTTTTTTTTTTTTTTTTTTTTAAAATAATAATCTTATTAATTCACTGTTGCTTTATATTTTGTGGGTGTTTTTAATATATTAGGATACTGCTCGAAGCAAAACTGAAGAAGAAAAAAAGAGTCAATGATAATTACACACTTTCACAAAAATAGAATATTATATATAATAATAATTGTTGTTGTTATAACTTATATACATGTACAATTATATTGTATTTGACTGTAAATGGAAATTACTGGACAAATAATGTTTGAATAGTGTTCAATATTGTGACAATGTACCTTTTACTTTACAATAATGCAGCTAATTAAACATAAATAAGTTTTAAAACTGACGAATAATTTGGATCAAACTGACGTGGCACCCCTTATCTGGGGTAAACAATCTGGGGGCAAATTCAATTGGGAGTCTGACGTGTCCATTACTTGTTAAACATATGGCTGAATAAAAACGTGTCACTGATATAACGGTCATTTGTTATACTTTATATATTAATGATTGTATTAATTATATTATTATTATTATTATTATTATTATTATTATTATTATTATTATTATTATTATTATTATTATATAATTAATTAATCCATAAACAAATTATTGTTATATCAGTGACACGTTTTTACGTAGCCGTATGTTTAACAAGCAACAGACACGTCAGGCACAAATCTTTTTTTTTTCTTTTTTTTTCTACTTTTTTTTTTGTAGGGGGGTGAGTGGGGTAATAAAGAGAAGAATGAGATAGTTTATGGATTAATATTTGGCGACGTAAAACTGACTTCAAATTAAGTAAACATTTGCATGACGTATTTGTTTAAACATGTTGCGGTTTCATCTTGTTCTGTGATCAGTAGGGAAATTCTGAAGTGTAGACACTAAATGGTAACGCTATTAAATATGTCTATTTTATATAAAATGGTCTATAATAGGCAATTATTAAAGAAATAGAAAGCATTTTTGGAAAAGGAAACATACTTCATGTAAACGCTGCGCATGCGTCAAAGACCAGTCTTGCTCCAAAAATGTGAATGCAAACCTACTTACTTGGCATGTGACAATAAACATATAAAGTATTAAATTTGAAAGAGGTGTACATTATTACAGTGATTTCAGTGTTAGGGGTGACAGGCCGCTGCCCTTATGTCTGTTAAAAGAACCCATTAACAAATGATCCAGTCCATTGTTAATTTTAGTATAATCACTTTGACTTTACCCATCTTACATGACTTATGAAAGTTTCACATTGTTTGCCAGATATCAGCGACTGCAAAACTCGCCCAATGTAGTACTTGTTCTAAATGACTATTTTAAGGCGTAATGGCAATCGATTTTAATTCGCTTACATACTGGTTAAAAACTCCCAAAGCACTTACATAGCAGGCTAAGGCGTAGCGGCCCGCTATGCAAAAGCACCCTGGGGAAAGCTCTGGACCATTATATGGCATCGGTAATATGATAAAGGACCATTTTGATAGTATTAGTAAGGAAGGAAACCCGCTGCCACCACCATCTTTCCTATCATCAGCAAGGGGTCTTTTATATGCACCATCCCATAGACAGGATAGTACATACCACAGCCTTTGATATACCAGTCATGGAGCACTGGCTAGAGCGAGAAATTGCCCAATGGGTCCACCATGTGGGATCGATCCATCAACCCACCACACCATGAGCGAATGCGCTTACCACTGAGCTATGTCCTGCTCCCCATAGCCTATAAGGCAAGTTTTTGTTAATACATATCTCTCTCTCTGAGTCAACATAGGTCTATGTGGTGATTGGGGGTAGATTGTGTAAAAAGAACAATTAATGTAGAACAATCAGTTAAATTTTATACATAAAAATAAAAGGGCGCGCAAAGTGTGAAAGGGGGTGCACCCCCCTTAAATGGACCAGCGAGAACCCTGTCAACCATGTTAAGGAATTTAATGAATGTATCCTTCAGGCAGCTCAAACCCTACTGGAGTAAACAGCTTAAAAAACTACAGGATGGTATGTCTGAATGTAGGAAAAGGCTGAAGAACAACTTTTACATGAGAACCTGAAACTTCAGAAGGCTAAAGCATAATATCAAACATTTACACGAAAGAAAAAGACTGGAAGAACAGCTGCAAGCTATATCCAATCAACCTAATGCCTCCAGTGGTATCTTGACACTGGTCCCTGAACAGTCAGGTTTCATAAAGTTTCACTATGTCGAAGACTAAGCAGCATATCTTTCAAAAAGTTGAAAATACATTCCAAGAACAAAAACATTTGACAAAGCCACACTATGGATCCTATCATATCTTCATAACCATAGTGCAAAGGCCACAGTTGACAGAAAAGAAAGCAAGAACATACTTTGGCAACATGGGGTCCCACAGAGAGGAGTCCTATCTCACGCAATTTTATCTTCGTCAATAACCTCCCTCCCTCTCTCTGTCTCTGTCTCTCATATACTATTAAGTAGCAAAGATTTCCCCAGGGCGCTTTTGCGTAGCGGGCCGCTATGCCTTAGCCTGCTATGTAAGTGCGTTAGGCGTTTTTGACCAGTATGTAAACGCCTTAAATCGACTGCCGCTATGCCTTAAAATACAGTCATTTAAAACGATTACTACATTGGGTGAGTTTCGCAGTCGCTGATCTCTGGCAAACAACTTAAGAAACTTTTATGTCACACTATCTCCCCTAATTACTAAGAATCGTGTAAGATCGGTAAAGTCAAAGTGCTTATATTAAAAATAACAATGGACCAGATCTCCGACACCCTATTATGTGTTAATTGGTTCCTTTATTATTGTACCAGACATAAGGGGAGCAGCCTGCCATCCCTAACACTGTAATAATGTACACCTCTTCCAAATGTATTTGTTTATTGTCATATGCCAAGCAACTAAGTTTGAATTTATGTTTGCCTTTGGCGCGAGACTAGTCTTCGATGCATGCGCTGCGTTTACATGAAGTTGTTTCCCTTTTAGAAGATGCTTTCTAATTATTTAATAATCGAATATTGTAAACCATTTTATTACAACTATTAATAAATTAAAATACCTCATCGATTTTAATAATAAGTATTTTTATTTAAAATACACATATTAATAGCATTAGCTTTCAAACAGTGTTTAGGACCTACACCGGCTGATCACGGAACAAGACATAACCGCGAAATGTTAAACAGGTAAGACACACAAATGTTAATTTTACTTTGCTGAATATTAATCTATAAACTGTCTCATTCTTCTCTTTATTTCCTCCCAAAAGTTTAGTTCTTGACAACGTGTCCATTACTTGTTAAACATACGGCTGAGTAAAAACGCGTCACTGATATAAGGATCATTTGTTTACGGGTTAATTAATTAGTTATATAATAATAATTATTATTATTAAAGCAGGCTTTTCGTCCCCAATCGAATTTGACCCCAGACTGTTTACCCCAGATAATGGGTGCCAAGTCAGTTTGATCCAAATTATTTGTCAGTTTTAAAACTTATTTATGTTTAATCATCTGCATTATTGTAAAGCAAAGGGTGCATTGTCACAATATTGAACACTATTCAAACATTATTTGGCCAGTAATTCCCATTTACAGTCAAATCCAATATAACTGTACATGTATATAACAACAACAACAACAACAACAACATCTATTATTATTATTATTATTATTATTATTATATAATATTACATATATGAAAGTGAATAATTATTACTGACTTTTCGGATTTGCTTCGATCAGTATATTAAAAACGCTCCAAAATATAAAGCAACAATTAATCTAATATTTTTTTAATTCAATTATAGTAATCAATATATTAAATCTTGAAACTGAAAAATATCCGAAAATGTAATCGCCTTGAAAAAATCCTGGGGAAAGCCCTGTTTTAATGTCACCTTAGTTTTTGTCATCTATTTTGCCAGTTAACTGTAAAATTTATAAAAATCATTTATTTAAAATAAACATTCATGTTTGGACCACTGAGAAGGAAAATGTTGCCCAAATTTTTTTTTTAAAATAAATACTTTGGGGCTACTGTAGTTGACAAGTTTCGAGCCCTGTTAACCATATATTTAATTTTAACAAATTTGAAAGCCAATATATATATTTTTAAAAATGCATTTCAGTATTTAATTATTTATTTTTTTACTTGTTATTTCTAGAGACAAACTAAGCATGCCAAGTTTGTTCGGGATCTTGTCAGGGAGATTGTTGGCTTTGCCCCTTATGAGAGAAGATGTCAGGAGTTGCTCAGAATCTCTAAGGACAAACGAGCACTCAAGTTCTGCAAACGAAGGGTAAGAACAGATTGCAGTTCATCATGGAAATATTATAATATAGATTGATGCAGATAAAATACTCGGAGGTAATCGGGGCTTAAAAAAATTGCCAATCATCAGGTGGATGATTAATATTGATAAAAATTCATATTGTTTTTAAATGTAGAATAAATTAAAATTTTACTAACTTGACATTCATGCTTGCTTGGATATGGGGGGAATTCAACATTTTTATTCTTCAGTATTCTGGTACTCTCTCTCTCTCTCTCTCTCTCTCTCTCAAATTTTACTTCTATGAATATGAAGCCATCAACTTGTTTTTAAAATTTTTTTATTTCTATTCATAATAATAAAAAATAAATAAATTACAACATGTATATATATTTTACATTACAAAATTGTACGGCAGTGATTCAAGGCTCCCCAACCTTGACACTGTCAAATGAACGGGGGGCAATAAATTATTTTATTAAAAAAAATAAAATAATAATAAATATATATTGATAGAAATTCTATTGGAGATTTAAAATTATTTAATATTTTGGTATACAAGGGGTTCCAGAAATTTGATAAATTTCACTTGCCATAAGGCCAGTAGGTTAAAATAATTCATTTGCATGCCTATAATACACTAATTTTGTAATTACCCTAGTATTTGGTGGATTTACCATTCAGAGCATCTCTGCCATATACGTTATAACAACTGAACATTTTAAAATATCTAATATTTGGGTTGTTTCTTTGCCAGTTAATCCCAAGTTTTGTTTGGAACAATGAAAATGAAAAAAATAGTGTCAGATGTTAATTTTGTGGTCCTTCATACTATATAGATCAGATGCAAGCCCTGTGTAACTTACAAAAAGAGAGTGGACATGGTGTAATATTTCACAGTTGATTCTTAAAATAATTTAGTTTTTTGTTTGAACTTCTGAAAATAAGTTGTATGAATATTATTTCTTTCAGCTCGGATCCCACATCCGTGCCAAGAGGAAGAGGGAAGAGATGCAGACAGTCCTCCAGAGAATGAGGAAAGCTCAGCAGCACAAATAGACTATTTGTACATAATACCATTAAAGATCCCAGTCAAACCCACTGTGTTCTCTTGTGTGTTAAACCTAAAATGCCCACAGTAGGGCCATTTGAAGATTATTTTAAAAAATATAATAGAGATAATGCTAGTGACCAGTTCACTAAGTGGATTGATCTCGGGTACTTAATAATTTTTAAAAATTCATCAAATATGTTAAATACTTCAGATTATTTCATGTAACTTGAAGCAGTCATAACAGTTAAGACAGAGCTAGACCAAATTTACTGATTTAAAACCACTATATCTATCGTGAGCTTAAAAAGTGACATATTCAGGTCCGTTTCGGTGTTGACCTAACTATATGCTCATTTGCGTTTGATGTTTGTAAATTAGGTCTACACGTGACATAAGTTTTATGCATGCTTAAGAGTTAAAACGCCCTGAATTCTAGTGTTGAGTATGGTGTTATTGATAGGTTTTTTTGATAATCAAGTGAAGGGCCAATGCTTTTAGGTGCAGTTTATTTTGATCAAAATGTCTTGGTTGGAAGTGAATGCATGTATTAAGCTTGATATTTTCATGAATTGGTGGTGGTACTACTCGTTAAGCTGCACTGGATACAATGATATTTTATAGTGTTCCTAGTAAACTTTGTGTCATGACTGATCTTGCTCTCTTTAAG
>JAUTBW010049548.1:0-11022 GCA_032361425.1 Peltospira smaragdina
TGTGGTTGTACCTATAACTGATAAACTGATACCAAACTCCACACCTGCACTGGTTATATTAAGTGGCAATTACAACAAAGGTTAATGATGTTATAGAATATGACAGCTTACTACAGACATGGGTACAGTGAAAAGGCCTCACTGCAGAATTTATATACATAATAAAGGTTATAATTATATTGATGTGCGTTGATGGGAAGGGGGATATGCCTGGTAAAAACTAAAATTGGACATTATTGATATTCAGATTGGAGAAAAAAATGAATGATGCATTCCAAAATAAACGTAAGAAAATCTTCTGAATAATAATAGAAAAGAAAAAATATATATTAAAATGGGACATATACAACATAATAAATAACATATCCATACATGCAGTACCTTTCAACACATTAAATTTGTACGTTTTGTATACTCCTTGATTTTGCATTATAATTTAAATTTAAATTAATTTGAAACCACATTCTCTGGAACATTTTTTATTACAATGTCAAATTTTAAGTTCATATACAAACACAACCATGCTTTTAATTTACCCAAAACTGTCAGATTTTAACATCCATATCAAATGCTTAACATACATGTACAGTGTAAATGATATCTGCCATTATCTAATGATTCAGATGTGATATGTTTAATGGATGTCAATGGTAATGACAGTAACAGGGTATCATAATAGTAGGTTTTCATGTGATCACTTGTTGCACTTGAACAGAAGCACAGGCGGATGTTAAAGTGACCTGCTAATACCGACCCACTTTCAAAGTGATATGTTTGTTGTACATTTTATCAACTGATAGACCTAATTGGATTAACTGTATTAAATAATAAAAAATATTGCTGAGAATGCAGTTTTAAAGTGGTGTATACAAATGTGTCTGTGTGTTTCACACAGGATATCACACATAATATTTATCCTGTAACTTTCCCACGATATCCGTCATAAACCCATTTGATATTTTTAATATATCTAATCATGTGATGATGGTATGCAAATTAGTAAACTGATAATAGGTTGTATATGACATGTACAGCTTAACGTAACGTGTTAGTAAGAATCAGTTAAAATCGTAACGTCAAACTGTTTTTCGCCAGTTGAGTTACTTTTGACTTGGTATACGAAACAATAATTTAAAATGTTACATTAGAAGTATTATAGGATAAATAGAATTTGCTACTTGTGTTTTTTAATATGTAAAATATCAACCTCATGACGTTAATCGGTATTTATCGAGGCAGAGCCTAGACAAATACCGATTAACTAACACTCGGTTTATATTTTCCATATTAAAAAAGACTTGTGTCAAATCCTCTATATCCAAGACAGCAGTTGGGAAGAAAGCTGAAGGAATAATTCAAATGTTTTATTGAATGACAAACTCAACATAGTTTGCTTATAGTTCATTACAGAATGCCAGACATTTAATGAAGGAACCCTATCAGACAGTCAGAAATTAAACTTGTGTCACCACTCTACTCTTCCCAATTAGCAGCAAGGCAGCTCTGTTACAGTTATACGCACTAAACAGAGTAACGCATATCACAGCCTTTGTAACCACAGTTGTGAAGCACTGGCTAGAATGAATGTTTAAAAGGTTTGTTTTTATCAAACAAACCCTGTTTAGAAGGTGTGGTGGGGCGTATCTTTGTCACATGCCCATATCCTCTCTAGATACAGGCCTTGGGGTGAAATGCCGGCATCACCGGACTTGAGTATCCAAAAGACTTGTTTTAAGTACACCCTATTTAAAACAGGGCTTCTAGAATACAGTGGCCCGATGACTGTGACAAGTAATTTAAGGCATGGGCCAGTAAAATTTAGAAACGTCTAGAAGCCCTAAAATAATATTAACAGTACAGTCCTAGGTACTGGGGCCATATCCAAATACCAGCTCAAACCATAAGCAAGTTTTTAATGGCATCTTCCACCTCTTCTCTGTTTTACAACCCTAGCAAACCACTGTCCTGGACTGACCAACTGTTAGACATCTGCTTGAACCTTTAAACAGATATCAGTTAGGAGATAACCATATGGAGTTTTGAGATTTGCGGGTGTTATTAGTTATTTGAGCCCGCAAATGTAAACATTTGCGGTATCAAGTAACTAATAACACATGCAAATCGGAAAAACTCCATATGGTTATCTCCATTGTAAACTGAATTGTTTTTTTACAGAACCAACTTTATATTTGGCAATTCTTGAAAAGAATACATAGTTACAATCTAACTGTATACCCTTGAATCGCCAACTTTGCCTTTCCGGTGTTCATTGAGTATTTGAGCCCAGAAATTTTATGGAATTAACCAATCACAATACAGAACGTACATGCTATCAGTTTACAATATAACCTAAAGTAACTGCAATGTTTCTCCTTAACTGTATAAACTGCTATATAACCCTAATAACACATGTATTTTCTACGTACACATGAATTACAGCTGATCAGTGATTGGTGGTAATTAAAATGTTCTACACTACTTAGCATCTGTCACATGACACCTAGATGTTTAGATTAGCTTAGTTACTGAGGTATCATAGCTGTGACACTTGCAAAGATGACTAACTGGCGCTGAATACATTACTGTCTGAGGAACACGGATAATTCTATCCTCCAACACGGTATAACCTTGAATAAAAAATTTATATTTAATGCCATTTTTAAAACATGTATGAATATATGTATGGGTGTGTATGTGTGTGTGTGTGTGTATGCTCTTGTATGTGTGTATGCATGGGCATATGTATGAATCATTCATCAGATTGACCATATGTCAAGTGAACACTTTCACTGCTATGCTATCGAATCTCTCTAGATCTAATTAGTTTACACCTGAACACATTTACAAAAGACCAACACCTTATATAATCCAACAAACTTTAGTGTTAAGTGAATATCATATTTTTGGATGTGTTATATTCACTGGGTTATATTGGTGTTTGAAATACATTTGTTCTTTAACAGTTTACATGAAACCTCATGTAAATGGTGTCAAATAACAAACACAGAAACATAAACAGAAGTATACAGCCACATAAATAATTATAAACAAGTCTGAATAATCAGCTTTTAATAAATGGATTATCAATGGTTGATTAAGTAAAAGATGTTTAATTATTATTAATTTAACATAACATCATTCACGTTTTGTTCCTTTAACATTTAAACTGCAATATATAAAATATATTACCATAAATTATATCAAATATCAAACAGAATATACATTTTATCTATGTAGATGACATATTAAAAAGTATGCTCTGAATATTGTCAATATATTATCTAATTAATATGCATTCACATATGTGTACATGTAAAAAAAAATCTAGAGTAAATAAAGAGCAACAATAAAAAATAATATTGTTTATTGTTAAATCTAGTGGTTAGGTGCTGAGAAAAACAAGTGTAGATGTTTTTGTAAATAAAAACAAAAACAATCAACAATACAAATGGAAACAATATTATGATCCAAGCTATGATCACAGCATTTAGTAAAGGTACAGCAGCAGTTGTATGTACTAAGGTGGAAATATTATTAACACAACCTCAGAGAACTCTTACAGGGAATGACAATGCCATACAAAAGTGAAGTGAGAAACAAATGAGAATTTGTTTTCTATTTGTTCATGCTTAACTTAAAGTATTAGGCCCTGTGCTTACAAATCTTAAATTTTAGTCTTTAATGATGTCCAGACTTTAATGATGTCCAGACTTTCATGTAATTCTATTTAAATGAGGTTAAAGTTTTAAGGTAACTAAATAAGGGCACGGATTAAGGTAAATCTGGAATCCTTTAGTTCAGACTGAACCTAAAAAGGTCAGGCTAACCTCAAACCTCAGAAGTGATGTTCAGATTTAGCCTAAAAAGGCGATGTTAAGACTCAACCTGAAAAGGTCAGGTTAAGATTAAACCTAAGAGATCAGGCTAAGATTCTACCTGAAAAGGCAAAGTTAAAAGTAGCACAAAAACAGAGCAATGAAAAAAAAGTATAAATTAAAGCTACATTTAGAGACTGGAAATAAAATGCCACCAATGCCACATACACTTATGTGATGAGAAAGCAACAAGGAGTCCTTTTGTATGCATTTCTCACACTGGACAACTCATATTATGATTTTAAACAGTTAACATTTCACACAATCATAACATACGTTTATAAATTTCATAGACTCGTGAAACACATACTACACAGGTCAACTTTACGAAATGTGTTTTTCATAACAAAGATGATTAAACATGGTTAGTGATTATGTATGAACATATCTAAGACACAGATGTGTTGATACATTCAACTACTGACATGGACTGCAGAGCAATATAATGAGCAGTAGCGTCGGTGACCACTTAGTTCTAAATGACACGAGACATACAGTGAGTTGGGACTGTCTGTATAAACAGCAATACAAAACACCACAAAAACAAGACAACTGGTTTCGGCAACAAGTGAACATTACAAAAACAATAAATATATAACCACTTTCCACACATTTGGAATATTCAACGACTAACAGTGTCATAATCACACAAGAATTAGGCCTACACAAATTTGGTGAATCCACAGGGGTGGGTGGTGGACAATCAAGATGATCATGTCATTTTTCTTTTACATTTTTCTTTAACATAACTGTACTGAAACAACACTTTTAGTTAAAGGCCTCTTTCATTCCATAATTGCATGCAGTCCTTTGATATTCACAAAACAGTGTAAGTTATGTTAACATAAATCTATATTTGATCAATGGCTGGGAGTGGTATCTCTGATGTCATGGATTAATGGCATTATGTAGATTTACATTTACATAAAAACAAAAGTAGCTGTCATGAATAAAATTCCTGGACATTTCACTGTTCTTAAACTGGTTTCATTGCCATAGTTACTATTTATAATATTATAGTAGATTATGCTTTCTTATTATTTATTGATAATAATATACAAAAATGTCCACCAAATATTAAACAATACACATAATAACATAAACTTTTGGTCATGGAAATATATCAGAAATGAAAGCATTAATTTTTTTTTTATTCACGGCCTTATGGCTGATGGAATTTAAAGTGTTTTACTCTTTAGCTGATTTAAACCCTAACAGTGAAGTAATTATGATTACAATATGCACTTATTGGATTTGAACCATAGTCTCCAGCCTGGGCCCAGATTTTCACAGCTATCTTAACACTATATCATTAAAATGCCATAACTAAGGATGTCACAAACAGTGTCAGCATTTAGGCCTATTCTGATATCATACGGTAGTTCTTGAAAATTTGGGTCCTGGGCAGCAGTGCATTAAATCTGTAATAATGATAAAAAATATATATATTTAAATACGCACTCAACACATTTTATTAACAGTTATATCTGCGTCGGAAACAATTTATTTAGAAAAAATCCCTAGTAGCTACGTGACAGTGATCAATCTCAGATCTACCGCAGGTCAGGCGGACGTGTATATCGCTTAAGCTATCGAAATGCCTACATGAAGACTGTAGAACCTCTCATTTTCCTTACCCACCCACTTTTCTTCGACAAGGACAGCCAAACTGTCTTTGTATCTGATGTACTTGTAAAACAATGTGACATTGCCCATATTAAAAAATGCAGACTGGTTGATAACTAATTAAATTTTACAAATGGTTTAGTCTCATATATTGATTATCAGTTAACATGGAAATCAATTAACACATAAAACACACAGATAATAAGGCTGGAGTTCTCACTTGTCTCAGACCTAGCAGTAGCATCGAAATAAGCCCAAATGAATATCTAGGCCATGTGTTTATAAACCTTAGGGTCAAGGCTTTAATGTAATGCTATTTGAATGGAATTCCCATATTATGAAAGTCTGGATTTTAAAGTTTATAAGCACGGGACCAGGTTACCACAGACGTATCAACAAAGTGAAGAATGACAATTTTATTTTAAAAATCCTTTGGTATTTACTTCACCAATTCCAGATTTTTAAAGCTAATGTAGCAAAAAATTATGAATCTGTCATAATGACATCACAACCTATTTTAATGTATGTCATCATTTTGGACAGTGTTATGATACTGTAGCACTAGGAGAGATTTGAAAATATGGACTATGATCTGTGACTAACCTTCCATGAAAAAACAAGTATTGAAATTATTACTGAAATTATAATTTTTTATGAACCGACATACAATACTGTAAACTCATTAGACTAGTGGTAACCTATTGAACAATTATTGCACACTATTGACTTATTTCGATGCCTGCTGTGTACAGCTCTGTCTGTATATGTGAACTATGATCACTCCATATATCTATTTTATTGGCTGGATATGAATGGACAGATTCTGAGAGGCACAAGGTGAAGACACGTGTCAGGGGCTCCAGAGTGTAACAGCGGCCATGTGTCCAACACTGGCCATTTTCAGACTCTAACCACCAAGTTCAGGGCACAATATTTCACATGAACAATCATTTCGTTTGTGTATCGGTTATGCAAAATTAAATGCAAATGGTCTTTTGAATGTAATATTCAAAAGAAAAACAACCCTCCATCTTCCACGTCCTCTGCAAATGAGACAGAAATGTTTACGAATTATACTTGAACTAAGTATTGCTAAATGCCGTTATAAATATAATTTGCTGTTGTTTTAAATGAAAGACCTCTATTAGATAGCTCATGAGTTACACAAATATAATTCATATTTAATCAAACAATAAAACAAACAAACCTAAATAAAAAAAAACCATCTGAACAAACATTTGGTTATGCTGAATTTTGAAATATTGTGCTTTGAAGTTACTGATTACAGTCAACCAATATTTCAACATAGCCACTGGGTTTGTGGCACCTAAAAATTACGAAAAAGTTCTAGAACCCCTGGAATATAAAACAGTATTTGTCCAGTGCAAATAAAGACTATTTGTGTCATTTAACAACTTTGTGTATGTGATAAAATCTAAATTTCTCTATTCTGCTACAAATGTTTAAGTATGGTTGTAATAAGGGTACTATGCAGTGGTGGTACAATCTGTGAACTAATTTTAACAATACTGTGATCAAAAACAAAACACAACAAAACAAAACAAAACTAGTCACTGAAATTTATATATACTATTAGAAATGTTTTTAGAATTAGTGATCAATATAGTAGAATTCAAAGAAGCTGTGAATTACTCTATAATTTTTTAACTATAAGTATAACCAATTTTACTTTTAGAATTATGTATGGTAAAAGCTAGTTATCAAATTTTCTGCTAGAAATGTTCTTAATACAACAGTGGTGGTACAAAATAGCAGAATTTAAATGAGTGGTAAATAGTCAACAAAAAAAACAAAAACAAAAAAAACAAATTTTTTATATTTATAAACATGTGATTACCGTAAATTTAAACACTCATATTTCAGTGCCATACTAAATACTATAAAGTTTAAAAGATAAAGTGAGATTTTAAATCACCTGTGAGTGGTTTGCTTGTAATTAACTGTGCTGAGTTACTAATAAATATTCAATATTGACAAAAAATATTATAAATTAACCTTAAGTTTAATAGAAAACAGGGCTCGAACTCGTAAAACAATTGGTGGCCAAAAATTACATATCTGGGCCACTATATTTTCATGGTGGCCCAAACATGTAAAGGTATTTGCTAAGATATGGTCAATGCCACAAAGACAGCATTCAGAAAGTTCTGGAAATATTTTAGTTCAAAATGTGGTACTAATATTTAATATTATGTTAAACAGATATAAGGTGGCCCAAATTGAAAGATGTGGGCGACTAACGCTATTAATTATCAATAATTTAGTTGCCCAGACTGGAATTTGGTCACATTTGGCGACTGGCAGTTTCAAGCCCTAGACTGCCTAAATGGATAAACAGTTTAGTTAACCTAATATTGTTGAATATTATTTCATTTACTTGTGGCCATAAAAAATATTAAGTGCCAAGTGATACATCTTGATCTGAGCTGAGCAATTAGCTAAGTTAACACATATTTTGTAGTTGTAATTATGCTTGTGTAGGCGGGAATTATAAAATAAACTATTGTGAAAGTAAATGATTTACATTTCTACTTCACAGATAGATACATATATACATGTACAAAATAAAGTAACAAAAACATATCTACACAAACTGTGCATGTATATAAAAGCAACAACCCATCACACTAGCTACATTTTGATTCTCTGGCAATCTTGCGTTTGGCAACCTCTCTGAAAACAAGAGTGGTCAATATATTGACACATATAACAAAAAATATAGCACCAAACGTGTTGTTGAATGTGGGTGAGGGGTGGATCTTGGCAAGTGGCTCTTTTCTCAGATTCATTAGATCGTAGTAGACCGCATCCAGCTGCTTGTAGGAGGTCATCATGATACAGATGTGGAACAACTGATGACTGTGTCCGAGAAAATCAAACTTCCCGGGGAAGAACCTCTGCGGAATGTCACTGCCGAAGAAGAAGCCTCCAGCGACGAACCACATCATCTGCTGGATATGGTGCCCCATCCCCGAGTCCCAGGGAGCCTGGTTGGTGAGGTAGAGGTGTACGCGATGCCACACAGGAAGAATGAGCCAGATGTATACAGCGCACACCGAGATGACCTGCCAGAGCCGGCGGGTGAATGGGTACGGCCGGCTGTAGAACGTCTTGGAAATGGAGCAGCAGACACACACCAAGATGGCAAGGATCACGCCCACTGGGATGGAATACATGTGCACGAAGCTGGCGATCATGGATGGATGGAGGCAGTACGCATGGTGAATGATGACGCTGCCCAGACCATACAGACCGATGCCTGCGTAATCAATCATAAAGCACGTGTAATGGACTAGTTCGGACTTGTTTTGGAAGCAATGAGCAAAACTGCTACACAGATACAGGACGAACATAGAAAGCAGGCAAGCAGTGAAGGGCCACATGAACCGGTCCTGGATGAGGTCAAACTCCCGGGCGAAGATTGCTCCCCGGGCCATGGTCATCAACACAGCGAGGATGTGCGTCCACACGTTCATGCACTCATTGTGGATCTGGAACAGACTGAGAATGTAGTAGCTCCATGGCTGGTGCAGATGACGGAATCCTGTTTCCACATGTGGCTCGCGGAACAGTTTAGGCACCTCTTCCTTTGTAGCAGTTGGAATCAACGTCTCTGTGATCTTCTGTAGTGGCATTGCTCTGATCTTCTGTTCCTGAATTGTCTATCAAGAACCTGCAAGAATAAAACTCTGATAATTAGCAGCTTTTTATGATATGTCATATAATATAAACATGAACTAATAACATTTTATATAACTTAGCTGTAGCAGGGTTCAACGTTTTCTTGTTTAATCACTAGACCAGTGAACTAGTAGGTCTTAGAGTTTACAAGACCTGACCTAATATCAACTAGACCAAATTGCGGAATGACAAATATGCATCTTAAAAAACAAAAAACAAAACCAAAAAAAACACACCTATTTTTTTTTAAATTTTTAAAATGACACCCCCCCCAAAAAAAAAAAAAAAAAAAAAAAAAAAATAAAAAAAAAATATATATATATATATATATATATACCAACCAACAACAACAGAACTGACACTTCATTTTGCATTTGATTAAAACAATATATGTAATAATTAACTAGTATAACCATCAATATAAGATCACAGAATCAACCGAGCTATGATGAACACCGTCTTCTGAAAAATGTGTCTATCCATTAATGTTTAGTACTGACTACTGGATCATGTCTAGTTACAAAATCAGAGATTTCCATGTCTTTAGTTTAACATTTCATCAGTCCTATGATGGATGAGAATGGGAAACACTTTGTAGGATTACTGAATAGCAAATCAATTCACCGTTTATAAATTATCAACAAGACCAGTCAGGCTAGTGATAAACTGTTATGACTAGACTGAACCAGCTGTTTACTAGTTAATGTTGTTCGGACATGCCTTAATGTCAAACCCTGCTTAGGCTTGCTTTCTATCATAGTATTATTATATATACATAGTACTAGTAGCTTAGTAGGCCTACCATATCCCATTATACAATTTTGTATAGTTATTATATATATATATTGCTAAAACTCTTTTCCCGGTATATCTCAATGTTCATACTTGCCATTTTGCAACACATTTACATTGAATCTGCGCACGCGTGAGCCTCGGCAGTGTATTGACAGAATCAATGAAGACCGAATTTTGCTATGATAAAGTAAAATAAGGAAAAAAACCCAGTTAAAAATCAACTTTTAAAAGGTTTAATGATAATACCAAACTCGTATTACTCATCAGAACTTACCCTAACAAGCACGTATTGTTGTTGAAAAGTCGGAAGTTGACCCCATAGTCATGACAAAACACAGCAATGTAATAATAATAATAATAACAACAACAACAACAAAAACAACAACAACAATAATAGTTTAATCATATTTATTTTTTTCAACGAAAATATCTTAAATGGTAACTTGTTGTTTAGGCCTATTACAAGTGATTAAAAAATAATAATAAAAAGGAATTTCTACATTTATTATTAGTTTTTAAATCACTTGTCTAACGTGATATATATATCATAAACCACATAAACAGTCAAACTGGAACGTACTGAACACAATTAAAAGTGGTTAAAATTAAATAATAAACTGTTAACGAGGTTTTAACGATAATGAAGTCAACTGTGAACAGTAATTATTTTCCTGTTCTACTGTTCCACACAGTGAGGACACAGGAATGTTGTTTGCCGTCTTACCACTCTTAGCTGCATGCACACACACACACACACACACACACACACACAAAATTAATAATAACACCCTAAGAATTTGCTTCCAACATCAGCAGGGCTTTCCCCAGGATTTTTTCAAGGCGCTTACATTTTAGGATTTTTTTTACAGCTTCAAGTTTAATATATGGATTACTAAAATTTAATTAAATTTTTTAAAGATTAATTGTCGTTTTATATTTTGGGGTGCTTTTAATATATTGGAATATGGCTCGAAGCAAATCCGAAAAAGAAAAGTCAATAATAATTAGTCACTTTCATATAGAC
>JAUTBW010049659.1:0-11019 GCA_032361425.1 Peltospira smaragdina
TCTCTCTCTCTCTCTCTCTCTCTCTCTCTCTCTCTCTCTCTCTCTCTCTCTCTCTCTCTCTCTCTCTCTCGTTTATCTACACCCCGATTACTGCATGGTATTTGAGTTTTTCATAAGGTTTCCGCTATGCCCTCTTTCTCAGTTTTCACTGTTGGTTGGAATGGGATGGATGGGAAACCTTTTTACGTGTCTATATCCATTTAAGGTTCAGACACGCCTGCCACGAGACCAGCGTCTGGTTATCCGGTCACTCGCGTCGTGACAGGAGGGGGAGTGGTAAGTAAAGGTGGTCGAAACTTTTAACTTTAAATTTAGTAAGATGATCTGAGTGGACGTATAAAAAACCCTGCAAAATTAATAACAGCTATTTAATTAGTTACAGGAAATAAAATTATTACAAATATACACAAAAGATTTATATTATCACATAAAACTTGATATTGCCACATTATTAAGAAACTTGAGTTTAATGGTCAATATAATTTGATTTGGTCCAATAACATCCGATACCACACTTCAGCTTCTTTATTATTGGTGCACCACAAAATATTGTTCAAAATAAAACACGGAAGCAAATAGTTCCGAAGCAAACACTTCCGTTAGTGTGAGCACTAGCGAAAGATGTTCTATCACGTAAGATTTTACTTTTTAATACAGCTTTTAAGCCATATATTTTGCAGTGTCAAAATTTATAAAAACTATAAATGAGGTTTATACAAATAATATTTTTGTTTCATTAGTCTAGAAATGTTTGTTTTGCACCAGTTTTCAGCACTCCTTTTTTAAAAAGTTGTCTACCCTTACTTGGACAGTGGAGTGGAAACATTGTTTTAAGCCTGTAACTAGTCGTCTTCTGATAAATAAATAAATTAATTAATTAATAATAATAATAATAATAATCTTATTACTATTAGCCATAAGGCATAATTGGGTCTATTCATTTTTTTATTTTATTTTTTTTATTTCAAGATAAACTTACAGAATATGTCAGTTTATCTTCCTAACCAGAAATTCCCCTTACATATTCGGCCATTAACCTTGTGACTACTGAATAAGTTTTTGTAAAAAAAACGGTGTTAGTAGGTGCACAAATACGTTTTCGCTTATTTACTGAATAAAAAATTAGGTAAAAATACATAATAATGTCTGTATGTGAATTGGTATGAATTTTTTTCATGTTTAGGTAGCATTTCATACCAGTTAAAAACGAATTTGGCTTTACTTACGTACGTTAGAAGCTAGCTGTCCGGCAAATAATCCATGTATTTTGTTATTTCCAATTTGTTTCTGAAACAAATTTCGATGTTTAGTTGGCATAAATGTGCATAAAATGATCGAAATTACTATCACATTAGCTGGTTCAATCATCTATCAATTCCTCAAAGTGATCTTGACGTTCAGCCATTACTGAAAACATCTGAAGAAAATCATGTTTTTAACTCAAAATATTTTAATATTTTTGAAAAAACTAATGAAAACAAACCATAGCCATAAACACTTTGGCCTATTTCCTGTTGCTTGGGATTGCGCCATAGAAGTTTTCAAGTGCAAAGTGGCAGAAAAATCATTTTAAAGAAACACATTACAATCAGCAATTTCCGACTCGGTTTTCATGACATTGGGCAAGATGTCTTGCCTGCAGTAGTCAGAAGGTTAATATCTTAACTTTCTGACTAATGAAATATTCTTTTGTAAAAAAAAAATACAGTGTTTTCACATACTTACAGAATGAAAAATAAAACACAAAAAACAACATAATAGGTACAACAACAAAATTTTTTTATTTCATTATTGTTACATTTTACTCCAATTAAAACATTCAAAATTGCACCAAAATTCTATGAATAATTTTTACTTACATATGTTAGAAGCTGTTCCAGAAAAATTCCATTATTAATAATCCATGTATTTTTGTTGATTCCAATTTTTTTCTGTTTAATAAATTCAGTGTTCCACTGGCCATTTCACTATTTTCAATGTTCATAAAACAATAAAATTTATCAACAAATTAGCTGATTCAAATCTTGAATCAGATATAAATTTTTCAATGTGATCATGACGTTCTGCCATTACTGTCAAATAAAAAAACCTGAAGAAAATAGTGTTTTTAAAGTTTTTTAAAGACAAAATAACACCAAACCATACCACTATGACATTTCTGGTTGTCTGGGAATGCACACTAGATGTTTCCATATGCTAAATGGCAGGGAAATAAAATTAAAGAGACACACTACTAACAGCAAACAGTCATATATAAATTTTGTGACGTATGCAAGATCTCGCCTGTAGTAGCCAAAGGTTAATTGTGTACATAAGTTTCATGAACATTATTCTAACCCTATAAATAATTAATTTGCTGGAAAGAAATCCTTTAATGACCTAATTTTTATGTTCATGAATGGCATAATATAAATAGTATTCATTCCAAATGTATATATATAGTTTAATAGATAATATGTTTGAGATTAATGTTTTTTAATAAAAATTTTGCACATTTACATTGTAAAGGAAATTTTTCATTTCTTATAGAATGTGCCAAAACTACTATAATTTATACACAATCATCACTGTGAATGATTACTGTCAGTTTAGTATTTTTTAAAGTACTGTATATCCTTACAAAATCACCTTTTTCATTCATATACCAAGCTTCGGTAAAAACATTCTTGTATGAATATGACAAGGAAGGAAGGAAGGAAATGTTTATTTAGTGACACACTCAATACATTGGTGTATGGTTATATGGCGTCAAGCATATGGTTAAGGACCATATAGATAGAGAGGAAACCTGCTGCCACCACATCATGGGCTACTCTTTAGCAGCAAGGGATCTTTTATATGCACTATCCCATAGACAGGATAGAACATACCACGGCCTTTGATAAACCAGTCGTAGGGCACTGGCTGGAACGGGAATATGACAAATGCAATTATTATTATTATTGTTATTGTTATTATTATTATTATTATTTTTATTATTATTATTATTATTATTATTATTATTTCAGGTGTCACTTGAACATGATATATTGCTTCATCCGAGATATTTTGGTCCAAACTTGTTAAATATCGTGAAACAGAAGCTCTTCACAGAAGTTGAAGGAACATGCACAGGAAAGTATGTATTATTAAAATAAGAGTATTCATGTAAATGGGAAGGAAATAATTAATAAAATAACAATGTGTTTTTTAATTTATTGTATCTTTACTGTTTATTAAGTATTTTGTACATTTTGTGTTTGTGATCTGTTGTAAGTATTCACATCAAATGTTTTTCATTTGTAGGCTTTGCCTTATGGTCTTCTCAACAACAACATTAATTGATTGCATTCCAGTCACAATATAACAAACACCATTGTATGTACTGTCCTGTATATAATTTTCCTTACATGTTGGTTGTTATTTTGTAATGTGGGTATAATAAACATTTATTTTAGATATGGATTTGTCATAGCAGTGACCACCATTGACAACATCGGAGCCGGAGTAATTCAAGCAGGACGTGGATTTGTTATCTATCCAGTGAAATACAAGGCTATTGTGTTCCGCCCATTCAAGGGGGAGGTTTTGGATGCTGTGGTTACGCAAGTAAACAAGGTAGATCATTTATTTGTTTTACTATACACTTAAATTTAAAAAAAAAAAAATTTGCAACAGACACAAGGTAGATAATTCTTTAACTACATATTTTATTTATTTTACAGTGGACACAACATAGAATAGATCATTTATTTACTTTACAACACAATTTAATTAAACACATATATCATACACTCATGCAACATGGCTAATCAGCACTGGTAATTATTTTGTTAGTGTAGACAACTAATAGACATTTCATTTGTTGCACACTTTAGTTAAAAATAGTTTTAAAATCATTTGTGTACAAATTTGAGGTATTTCATATTGGTTTATTTCAAGCCTTAATGGTGTCAAAATTGTGTTACAAAATCAGACCATGACGTATTAAAAAACTAATTCCACGATTATTGGAAATTTAACTGACAATGCCTGGTAGTGTTTTATAAATTTTATTTGTTTATTCTCAAGATTATTTTGAATTAAAAACAATTAAAAATAATAATAATAAATAATTCCTAGGATAATTTTTGTAGTGAGTTGCAAAATTTATAACATTCATTTTGTTTCACTAAATGTGTAAATTTGTTTAATTTTAAGGTTGGGCTGTTCACAGAGATAGGGCCATTATCCTGCTTCATTTCAAGACATGTGAGTTTTATATCATGAATTTCCAGTTGAGTTTTATAAATATTTAAAAAAAAAAAAATAATATTCTGTCACTGTTGAATGCAAAAACAAGAAAAAATATGGATCATCCCTTTTGCAGGAGTGTAGAACTATTAGAAATATCACTGGTCATACTCTTAGGACAAGGAGCTCCTGTTCATTTATTTGTCTTGACAAAAAGTTACTTGTCCTAAATACTCATAAGCTTCGTTCAACAATTTTTTCAATAAACAAACTGGAAGTACTGTCGGCAATGAGTGAATGTTCACAGCACAGAGTAAAATGTTCCAATGTCTGCTTTTTAGCAACCAAGGGAAGTCTATAAACCAATGTTCTTGAAATTCCCTCTTTCCATTTTTTGCATCATACTAACAATCCTTTTCAGATTTTTTTCTTTTATGTCATTGGGTGGGTGGTTTTAGTTGTCAGCAATAATTGAACAATAATACAATGGACACGATAGGCTAGATGTACTGGGAATTAACCAATCAGCGGTCGTGTTTTAAAATCAGTTCCAAAACAGAAAGTCATTTGTAACTACCGTGAAGAACAGAAAGGTATTTGCAGGGTTTAATTAAAAAAAAGTATCATCAGTTTTAAAATCCACTTGTCTGCAGGCAAGCACTATGAAAAAAAGTATTTGTCTGTCCATGTTACATACCGGGTTGGGCGTACTAAATCCATACACCCTTCTTTTTAAAATTAAGTATGGAGGTTTACAGCATAAAAAAACATATAATCTATAATTCATGTTGTAAGCCCTCACCTGATTTTCAAAAGGGATGACACTATTTTCTTGTTTTCTCAAAAACCTGAAAATGTCACTTACCTTTTCATTGTATGCACCTGATGCTTTGACCCCTATTTAAAACTATCATATTTTCTTTTGTTAAAATATTCACCAGTGCACCATTAATTTTCAAACTTAAAACCTAACTTGCAGCATCTATGTTAACAAATAACTATTGTGTTATACAACTTAAAATATTTATATTGTGATTTGTAGTTAATATGTGATGTTTTATTTTAATGAGTAATATGCCTATTTACCAACACGTATCAGTGAATATCTCACAGTTTTGGTTGCGAAAATCTCTTCAGCTTTGCATCAGAGATCCCATATCATGTTTTATAGTTGTCACTTTATCCCACCCACCTTCTCTTTCAGAGCATTCCTGCAGACATGGAATTTGATCCCAATTCCACTCCCCCATGTTACAAGACAAAAGAGGAGGTAAAACTTCAAATATAATTATAGCTGAGTTAGTGTTACAAAATTAGGTAGGAAGGAAATATTTTAGTTAATGACACTCTTAAGCCATTTTTGTTTATAACTGATTTTTGATATATGATAATAACCATTCATATTATTTTATTGATGAAGAAAACCTGTTTCCACCACTTTCTGGTTAGTAACAAGGTCTTATTATGTGCACCATTATAACACCAGACAGGGTTCGTATGGGTCGTGTAAAACCTGGAAAGTCATGGGATTTGTAAATTTCATTTTCCAGGCCTGGAAAGACATGAAATTTTGATATTGGTCATGGAAATAGAAAATCTACAGATATATTTTGCTTTAATTGTTTAAATCAACTTGCTGATTAGATTTAATGACATAATAAGCAATCTACTATTTTGTGAGATTGATCCTGTACACCTACATGCGAACAGATTTCCTTCAAAAGGTCATGGAAAATACTATGAAAAGTGATGGAATTTGATTGGTGGTGAAGTGTGTGAACCATGATTGACTGCAATGATAAATAGCTCAGTGGTTTCACAAAGTACGATCAATTTAACAAGCTCCATAGTAACATTAAACTGTAACATAATACTCAATGACCTCATTGAATTGTTCCCACCTCGTATTAATATATAGCTCTCATACAGAGTGCTTAAATGTGTTTAGAATAACATCAATTATACCAGTCCCACTTTGCTGTATAAAAAATCACATATCACAAAGGTAGTAGAGAAGAGACTTAAAACCAGTAAGAGCACTGATGTTCTAAACTATATCCAAGAAAAACGCAAAAAAAAAGAGAGAAAAGACAGACAAAAAAAGAAATAATAAAAAAGAACACTATCATCTGACTGAGTTTGTCAAATTAAATATTATTAACAGAACTAACATATCTTCTTACATTTAATAGTATTGAATTTGTCTTTTCAGGACATTGTTATCCATCCTGATGATGAAATTCGAATCAAAATTGTTGGAACACGTGTGGATGCCAAAGACATAGTATGTACTGTTAAAGGCATATTATCGCAGATATACAAACTTATTTGTTTAAACATTGATTATAAACGTGAAGTATATTCATTTGAGAAATGTAGTTAGGAAGATACGCTTATTGCCTTTCCTTTTAAAGGGAGGGAACTTGTTAAAGGAGTGAGTAGGTGGGTGGAGTTGGATGCGTATGATTGTCTGCCTTGGGTTACTTAGTGATATTTTCTCCATATCCCTGCTATTAATTCATATTACTGAGAATTGAAATGCCTTACCTGATTGTTTCATTGATTTGTTTCTTACTTTATAAATAAAATAATGTTGATATTCTCTTTGTTATTTCAGTTTGCAATTGGAACTCTCATGGATGATTATTTGGGTATGCTATTTATTTAGTTGCGAGTTAGTTTAATAGTTAACACTTTAGGAATTAACCCCCGAGTAATATCTGAAACATCAGTGAATTAATTTACTTTTCACAGTACATCCATTGACTGTAATGTTTCAGATAATCATTCTCAAAGCGTAGAAAGCAAATTATGACGAAAAGTACAATTTGTCTATCTTACCTTTTATTAACTGAAGCAGAGTTTTATTGTTAAAGCAAGGATAATCAGTGTCAGTGATAACTGATATTGTTGACTCCATAGTACAGTTATACAAGCACCAGTAATTATCATGGAAATGTGTAAAATGTTGCTAAAGTTTACGCTTCTGTTAATGTAATTGTGAGAACAAATTTACATAAAGGCAAAAACAGAGATTACCTGTATTGCAATTGAGTGCTACTTTAAATCATATTCTATTTTCTTTTCTTCTCTTTTTTAAACAAACAGGTTTAGTGAGCTGATGGATGCTGTTTATTTACCAGACCGAGGATTATGTGTACAGACTTTCCTGTTCAAGTGCCACCTTTGGAACATGACTCACAGCTTTTGAGACCCGACAAAACAGCTGACTGGAAACAACAAATATCTGACAGTCTTGTATTACTGTTGAATTTGCCTTCAATGCAAATCATCAAACAGTTGTGTGGTGAAGTTGTACATCAAAAATTTAAATTTCAAATAGCTATTAGCTTAAATATATTTTAGTGGAAAGTGCTCAACACCATCTCATGTTTGATTGTAAACCTTAATGATACAGAAATGTGAAAAAGCTCTGTATATGTCTGTTAAGCATCTTAAAGTGTAAAAAAAAAAAAAAAAGTACATTTTTATTCTAGAGTATTTTTAATATTAACTGACTTTGTGTTCAGTTCAGTTATTTGTTAAGATTAAATAATTCCTCAGGCAACACAAAGATTAATCAGTATTTTTGATTCACATATTTGATGCCCAAAAGCAGATAAATATTTTGTGTTGTGGTGTTAAACATTCATTCATTCATTCATTCATTCATTCATTCATTAACAATAACTTAATTAAGTTAGGATCATGGGAACTGAATTTAGGCACCCATAATTTATTCTTATACTCTTGATTATGTTAGGTAGTGTAATCACTAGATAACCAAACAGGTTTTTGTAAACTGTTTTAATTTGATCATGAAGCAGACTTGGACAGCAAACACAAATTTGTTTTAAATACATGCTAGATATGAAAAAAGTATCATACTATTTTTTAGCTTAACATTCTTAATAATAAAGAAAAATGTCAAAATAATATATTGTTGATTGTTGTGTTCAGTTTAGCTAATTCAGGTAAGAGAATAACTTATTACCAGTCACAAATTGATTTAAAGGAATGAGGTATCATTTTGTTACAAAATGTGTTTTATATTGTTTTATTATTTAATGATGTGCTCATCATACACTAATAAGAGGTTAAATTAGCTTTGGATCTGTTTTATGTGAAGGTTGAGGTGGGGAGAATAAATAGCTCACTATTTGAAACCAATGTTATATTGTGTCAGTAACTAAATGTATATTTGCTGCTATCCAGCACCATACAACCGATTCAGTACCTACAATATATAGTGCTATCAGCCAGGGCCCTACTATCCACATTAGTAAGACCGATTCAGTAACCACGATATATGATGATATCCAGCACTATGCGAGTGATTAATATTTAGTTTTTATTTTAATCGCACACTAAAATCTTCTCTTTTCCCCCTTGTACAACTGATTTAGTAACAAACTACACTATATAGTGCTTCAATATATTATGCAAGTGATTCAGTAAGTGCAATTTAAGAGATACTAGGGTGGAATCATTTATATAAAAGACCAACTTTTTACATTTATTTTATTTGTCAGTTGTATAGGCTTATTTGTATAGGTCATAATAATACTAATACGATTTTCAAGATCTTCAAGTAATAAACAAAAATATGTTTATGCATAGTTTAGACTTTAGTGTTAAGCTTGATAATACCGGTAGTGTCGTTTCGTTTCGTCACGCCTATTAACTATAAATTCATTGTAAATGTAATGTCGTATACTCGTCAGAGGTTTGCATAATAGTTCATATTTCTGTTATGTGAAACTGACGATACGGAAACTCAAACGGCTTCTAAATACAAATAAAAATCATAGATATTAATTATTATGAATGTGGACGGTTTAAAATCGATTTTTATCTTTGCAGACTTATTGAAATGTTTTCCTCGTCTGGCTGTGACAGGCGTGGAGCACGAGATAATTATGACTGGCACTTTTCCGGTGACGGCACTTTATGATTGGAGAGATATTGAATTCTAACCAGTTGATTGATGTCACACTATATTTCATGATTACCCGTAAAACACGAAATATTTGAAATCATTTCCTCCAGTCTATCTTGAATAAATTCATTGAATAAATGAATAGATGATCGATAGGTAAGCCGAGTAGGCGGTAGGTAGATAGACAATAGGCCTAATAAATATAAGAGGTATGAAGATAATAACCAAATCTTGTAGTGTCAACATTATTATTACATTATTATTATTATTATTTGTTATTATTATTTATGTTGTTGTTGTTATATTATTTGTTATTATTATTATTATTATTATTATTATTATTATTATTATTATTATTATTATTATTATTATTATTATAGACGTTAGACTACGAAATATAAAAGATACATACTTAACTATAACGAACAAAACAACAAAATAATTTTACCAGCGCTTCGTTAGTTTCCGTATGTTAACGGACGTTATCGGGAAGATACATATTACGTAAATAATGCAATGACGTCAATATGCTTATGACTGTCAAACTACCTATATTCTTCAAAACTAAATAAAAGCTGTATCGCTATTTTGGCCTTCATGAACATATTTAATATGTATGAAGAAACTAAAACTGCTAATATGGAATCTAAAACACAAAGATGAAGACTATTATAAAATGGCTGTTGTTCTGAAAGAGAGTCGCAGACAACTGCGCCGACCACGAAAATCAGGTATGTTTACCCACTATAACATTCATTGGTTATGTCTTCAACTCTACATTCTATGAATTTATTTTTATTATCATCATCATCATCATCATCATCATCATTATCATTATCATTATCATTATTATTATTATTATTATTATTATTATTATTATTATTATACCATTAGATGGGGAAGGGGTTTCTGTGTCACATGCCAATATACGCTCTAGGATCCGATACGCCCACCACGGGATCAAACACTAACCCCTTGCTGCTGATCGGAAAGAGTAGCATGTGTCGGCAGCGGGTTTCCTTCCTTACTATGAAAATGGTTCTTAACCATATGCCTGACGCCATATAACCGTACACCAATGCGATGACTGCGTCGTTGAAATAAACTCTTCTTCCTTCCTTATAAACTGGTTTACAGAAATCGTCTATCCCAGCTTAAAATAGTAGGGCCTATGTATTACCTTCTGTTGTCAGAAATGACTATCTATTTTCACACTGTATGGTAAACATTAGACTACTGACGATAAGTGCAACATCGACGAGTAAATTAAAGTGTGGTTATACTTTTATTTGAACTTGGATCTTGATTGAAATGAGAGATGACAGAATTAACATGGATATAAAATGTGTACTTTAAAAATCCATTAAAAAGGATTAATAAGTTAGCTGTTGAATTTAAAGGGATGTAGAGAGCTATCCAAAAAGCAATACCCTGGGATCGATTTCAAATTTGAGAACCCTTGTCAGGGTTTCGTAGGCGATTCTTTGTATTTGATTATTTTTCAAATCGCTAGTCGCTTGACAGCCGAATGAAGACTGACAACTTGAATCCCGCCATGTTAACGGCGCACCAGATTTCTTTTGACAACATTACGTAGTCAGGACATGCAGCATACCGTCTGATGAGTGTCGTTCGCACCGCGCTCTTTCTTGGCGATTATTAACTTCTTTGCAACACACCATGAAGTATTTACACACTACAAAAGAAAACTTTTCAAAAGCCGAATTGATTTTCACTTTGCCACTGAAAGGAGTTTAATTAGCTAGCACGCTGCGCATAGACGATGTTACACGAACAAGTTCTACTCCCAGAGAATTAGCTATGGCTTTTGATACTGCTTTTTTTTTTTTTTTTTTTTTTTTTTTTTT
>JAUTBW010049769.1:0-11012 GCA_032361425.1 Peltospira smaragdina
ATAGATAGATAGATAGATAGATAGATAGATAGATAGATAGATAGATAGATAGATAGATAGATAGATAGATATATACATAGATAGATAGAGATATATAGATAGATAGATAGAGATATACAGATAGACAAGTAGATGGATAGATGAATGAATGGATGGATGGATGGATGGATGGATGAATGGATGGATAAATGGAATGAGTAGATGGATGCATAGATGGATAGGTAGATAGATATATACATATATATTAATGGATGGATCGATGGATGGATAGACAGACAGACAGATGGATAGATAGTTGTATTCATTACCCTAATCAAAATACTTACAGACAATAAGACACTTTAGCGCTGGTCTGTCCATGTGTGCATGAGCTTTAATGGTGCCATCAGACAAAATAAACTTCAATATTTATACACACACATATAATCAGTCACGACACTGTAAAAAGCAACTCTTTGCCATCATTTATATAAAAAAAATCAATATCGCATACAAAAAATGGAGAGAAGCAGGTAGGCATAAAAATCTTGGACATATTTGATAATCTTTATTTAATACAAATAAAAACAAAAATAAAACCTAATGCAATTTATTGGAAATTACAATAATGGACTTTTAATCAGAGCTATTTGAGAATGCCAAAATCACAAGACCTTCCATTTCTCAAGGCGGGGGCATTGATCAATTTGTAGGCATTAAGAAAATTGATGTCATGCTTCTATGACTACAGCCTGTAAGTGTTTGTAAATTAATTTTCACAAATGCTGTAAAACACACCAAGGAACGGGCAGTCCAAGCAGCAAAGAGCTTCATTTCCTTGTGGATAGCCAGTCACTCAGTTTGTAAGATTTCCCAGTGCAGTGTTTTGATATTTGGGAAATTTGGTTTAAAACTCTTCCATTATTGTTTAAACAGGCATAAAAAGTTGAAGTGTATAGAGCCATACTTTTATGTTTCACTCTTTTGTTATTATAACTGCCTTAAAGTATATAATTAAAATTTTATGCTTAATGCTAAGGAGCAGAGTGTAGCTCAGTCTGTAGAGCATCTGCTTTTGGTGTGATGGATCGCCGGATCGATCTTCATTGGTGGACCCAATTGTTCTATTTCTTTTCCAGCCAGTGCCCCATAACTGGTATATCAAAGGCCATTGTAATGGCTATCCTGTCTATGGGATAGTGCATATAAAAGATCCCTTGCTGCTAATTGAAAAGAGTAGCCCATGAAATGGCAGCAGCAGGTTTTCTAACTATCTATATGCCTCACGTATATAACTGTACACCAGTGTGTTGAGTGCATCATTAAATACACATTTCCTTCCTTCCTTTGCTTAATGCTATTAGTGTAATAAATATAAGGTTTTTTACTTATAGTTATGTAACTTTGTGGTTTGGCTTTGGAGTATCCAGTCACAATGTGGTGTTTGTCAGATTGATCTCAGCTAGTGCACACATTTAGCAATTTCTCATTCCAGCCAATGCTGCATAACTGGTGTAACAAAGATTGTATATACCCAGGACAGCATACTTGAACCTCAGTTGGATAAAAGCACCAAAACTAATTTGTATAAATAAATGAATACCATATTGAAAACAAAATCATTGCTAGCTGATGGTAACTGTCGATTTGCATCATACATCTGCCTTTGTATTCATTTACCTTTAACCTCTTAATTGAAATCAGCACGAAACCATGGGTCTGGAGATGATACTAATATAACTGCATCTGTCCGGGTCCATATATTATTGATATATTATACACCAAGGAGGTCATTAATGAAAGTATTATACCAAGCAGTACAAAGCAGTATGTGTCAGCAGAGAAATTATACCACGACATTAGAAAATACTTTTATAAACTGAATATTGATTACATTATACAATGTATTTTATTGCATTAATATTTTATCTGTAATGTAATGTAAATTACTGTAAATTCTAAAATATTGGTAATACTACTTTAATAATGTTAATTATTATTATTCTCAACATTGCAGAACCAAAACTAATTAACGGACACTAATTAACAAATCCTGTATATATTCACTATCATGAAATATTAATTTTGGTATGGTCTAGATAAATTTGCTATATACAGTCCTCTATATATTTAATGTAATAAAACATTAATTTTGGTATAGCCTAGATAAATTTGCATATATAGTCCTCTATATATTTAATGTCATAAAATATTAATTTTGGTATGGCCTAGATAAATTTGCTATATATAATCCTCTATATATTCGGTGTCATGAAATATTAATTTTGGTATGACCTAGATAAATTTGCTATATATAATCCTCTATATATTTAATGTCATGAAAAATTAATATTGGTATGGCCTCAGATAGATTTTCTGATAGTTTATACCTGTTAAGAATTTCCAATTTACAGGAGCCTTTTGTAAAGAGAGAAACACAGCGAAGCATAAAAAATATTATTCAACACATTGTGTAATAAAAGATAGGCAAAATTATTTTATTGTATTAACATTTTATCTCTAATGGCATCTAAGTTATATGTATCAACAGGAATCCATGTGTATCAAAGGCTATATTGACAATGGAATTAGTATATAATTTACATTGGTATGGATTAGAGATCATGCATTGAAAACATATATTTATACATGTATTTAATAATATTTTATCAATAAAATCATTCAGTATATGTTTGTGCAACCTTTGTTTACAGTATTTTAGTAATATCAGAATATATGGTTTAGCACTAGCCCTAAAAAAAAAAAAAAAAAAAAAAGTATCAGTAACTGAATAAAATTAGTCTAAATCATGAAATAATTTATAAAAATATACAAATAAATAGAAATATATTAAAGCTACTATGTCAAGAATATTTTAATTATTTAAACATTTAGAAAAGACAATCCAGTCATATTATATCTAATTGGCACGCTCCACACTAGACTCATTATGTTAATAACGCTATCTAGGTCACATACAAATGCTCTATGTTAGCACATGTTCTTTCACTGGGGGACCCGCCCCACACCAGTATGGTTTACAAAGTAGCAAATACTCAATCCAACAATAAACAACGTGAAAACTCAGCAGCCGAGAACCAGAAGAAAATTTTAATAATTAAACATTGGTACTAAATAGTAGGCAAGAATCAATAACATAACTATGTCAAATGTTGCTTAAGCAAAATGGCAAATTTTTTATTTAGTGTTTGACGATATCCCTTGATAGCAAAGGCTAACAGGTGTAATTCAGGTACAGTAGTGCTTGTATGTTGTATTAGTAACTAGTATTAAAACATGGTAAATCATTAATGTAACTTTAAAATGGTGCATTATAAATTTAAACAGTGCATTATAAATTTAAATATCACAATAAAATATGAATAATGTCTTCACTTTTGAAAAAAACTACATTTTAAAGACATTATTATAAACTATTTTATACAAACTATTTTCACTTTATAATTTTTTCACTTTTTTTCTACTATTCAATAATAAATAAAACTGTAAAAATATTTGTATAAAAAAATCTAATTTTTTTAAGAGAATAAATATTATTTTCCCTCAAAGAACTTTTTTTTTCATAAATAAACAACACTGAATGATAAAAATAATTTTCCTCAAAGAACAATTTCTTCTTTTTTTCTTCTCTTTTTTATACAACTTGATTTTGTTCTCTGTATATTAATAAAGCATTTTTTTCAATTTGAATTTGTTATCTTTATTAATATATAAACAGCACTGAATGATAAAAACAATTTTCCTCAAAGAACAATTTCTTCTCCTTTAATTTTTAATAATTTTTTATGTGCAACTTGACTTTGTTATCTGTATTAATAAACCAATCTCCAAGAACTATAGTATGATTTTTTACAGCGAGAGTCAAATGCTCAATACTTTATTTATTAAACCATATTCCAGCACTCATACACTAATATCCATTATTGAATTTTTCTGAGGGGAAAAAAAAAGCTTATAAGGAAAAGAAAATGCACTCAATGTCTAATCTGCATTACATTACACCCAGAATGTTGAAGATGAAGAGAGGTTGAGGAAATCAATGCAGTAATAACAAGAGTTATAAAACACGAATTGCACTGGTAGACTGTGTATTCTAATATAAAAGAATCAGAGCAGGTTTAGAGATTTGGAGAAGACATTAAATGCTGTACAAAATGCATTTATTTATTTGTTGTTTATTTGTGTTTGTTTTTTGTTTATTTTCAATTATTTATTTATTTATTTTATTATTTATTTATTTATTTATTTATTTATTTATTTATTTGTTTGTTTGTTTGTTTGTTTGTTTGTTTGTTTGTTTGTTTGGTTGGTTGGTTGGTTGGTTGTTTAGCTAATTAGCTAGTTAATTAGTTATTTTTCATTTATTTGATAATAATAATAATATGTTGTTGTTGATGTTGCTGTTATTTTTTCACCCGTTTAGTAGGCTTATTAACTAACAAGGATCGACATTTACTGTTTATAGGCCTACACCTAGCCTACCTAGCTCCACGATTTATTCTTATTTTTAACAAAATGTTGACTTAACTCAATTTATTACAATCGGCCAATTTATTTTGAAACCTAGGCTTTGAGGCAACATATACTTCATCTCACAATCGGCTACACAACAATGTTTAGGCATTATTAATTTAATAAGAGACATTACGCTCCACCCGTCTCTATATAACACTACAGAAAAACGGCGCGCGCCACCTGCAAGGGAGATAATAGCGCGACCAACCCCATTGTCTTCAATAGTTTTTGACAGAAGGATTGTAATGCTCACTGAATCCTTATTTTAAGAATAATATTCTTCTACCTACTCAATGAGTCTTTAATTTTAAACAATAACAATAACAACAACAACAACAACAACAACAACAACAACAATAATAATGATGACGATGATGATGATGATACTATTAACACCAATAATAATAATAGATGTTGATGATGATAATACCAATAATAATAATAATAATAATAATAATAATAATAATAATGACGACGATGACAACAACAACAACAACAACAACAACAATAATAATAATAATAATAATAATAATAATAATAACAATAACAATAACAATAATAATAATAATAATAATAATAATAATAATAATAATAATAATGATAATGATAATGATATAACATGATATTAATAAATCAGAAAAAGACTGCAATATTTAACATTAAAAATTCAACTATTTGTTTTGCAAATAAATAATGTTAAAAAAACTAAGTACATTTAAGTCCTAAAATACATTTTAAACATCTGCTATAAATTAAGCTAAACTTCTTTAGACGTGAAGCTATGTATGTGCAGCACTAAATATACAAACATCTATATATGGAGTTACAAACATCTATATACAGAGAATTGTTGAGCAAACAGCACATAAAATATAGAGAGCATGCCAAAATACTAAATCCCAGTCTTACGTGAGCCGGCTGATGTTCCCAGCACAGCCAGCCAAATTCTGCTGGCGGAACATTTGACATATGCATCCTGAATTACGAGGTGTTCAACACCAACACTAGGTGGCAGCACTGGCAACCCAGGCCACACCTTTTACATACATAACAAAGGTGTGTTCACAGAGCCTAGCCAAATTTGTTCTGCTGATGCCTGGCCCACTGCTAAGCCCAAAGCTAGATAAAGGTTCAAGAGAAAAGGTAGCGGGCCTCAATTGGCCAATGATGAAAATGCTAGGTAAACATTTGAAAAAAAACGTAGCAGGTCTGAATTCACCAATAGTGAAAATGCTATGCAAATGATCAAGTAAAAAATGGACGGCTTCAGCTGGCCAATGATGAAAATGCTAGATAAATGTTTGAGAGAAAAAGTAGAGGGTCTGAATTCGTCAATGGTGAAAATGGTGGAAATGCGTGGCGCATCATCAGTGTGGTGTGGACACATTTCAAACATCTAATGAGAGAAGCGGTGGCGTGGCATGCACTGTAGAGTCAACACCAGCTTCCTCTCACAGAGAGGATGTCCCAGTCAGTGGGCGTGCATCTGAAAAGCTGTGGGCTAACGGGCTGGGAAGTGGGTAAATACTTCCCGTATACAATAGGCAAATACACAGAGCAGGCAATAGAATATAAACAGGCAATAGAATATGTTTATATGTGTTGGGTAAATAGTAGATATTCCTTTGAGACATTACTAACAATTTACTGGCAATGGAAAGATTAATGAACACCTGTTTAAAATATATCTACCGAAATATAACAGTTTCACCTGTTTCAGATACATCTATTGATGGTACTTGCTTTTACCTTCAAAAGTGAAAGGAAAATAACTATACTGAACCTTTTTTTTTAACTGAACTCTTTTTATCTAAATATTTTTAGGGTGTAAATTTAGTGTGGGTGTGGGTGTTGTTGTATTTTTATTTTTATTTTCAAAATGAGCTTATATTTAACATTTGAAAGATTTGTTAGGTATTTAGTTTGAGATCCAAACCTAGATATGGATTAGTGTTGTGTTTTTAAAACACATATGATTTTCTAATATAGTACAAGATTATAAATTACACAAATAAATTAACAACTCTATTTTTGTAGGTACATAATCGCTCTGTGCTTTAGTGAAGAAAAAAAAACCCAAGTAAGCCATGTAACTGATGTTTTTAATGGGTAAAGCATACTTGAGTACTTTTTCAATTCTCATTTATATACCATTCAATGCTACTGGTTTTCAAAAGCATATTTCTCACATAATAAACATTTCTACTAGCAATACATTATTTATAAAACATGTTTTGTGCAATATTTATGCTCTATTTTGTAAACCCTTTTGCATTATTCTACTCTGAAATATCAACCAGGGGCCTTATTCACAAAAGGTTGTAAATTTATGTTTGAAATTTAGTACTATGTCTACGTCTAACCACTGGTCCATGACGTCAGAGATGCTATTTTCAGCCAATGATCAAAACAAAAAAGTTACGTTAAGTGTAACTTTACCCTCGTTTGTGAATCAGACCCCTGACTGCTAGGATTTGTATAGGGGAATTTCATATCAGCTCTAATTCTTAAAGGTGGGTCTTTTATAACATGCATGTTTGAATATACACCAACACAAGTCTCAATCGTTGGATGAACACCAACAAAATGAGTAAATCTGCTCCACAGTCTCCATTATTTTCAGCCTCCTGCCCCAACGAGCGAATCAAGCATGTGTAAAACATTATATGGTACATGACTGCTCCTGTTCTTAGGGCAGGCACAAGCTCCCACCCCGCTGGTGCAGAGGGATTTTAAAGGCTCCCTGGGCAAGGGTACTGTCAGGCCTCATGCTTATAAATATAAGCCTTAAAGTGTTGACTTCAATAACATCCAGACTTTAACGTAATACTATTTGAATGGCATTCCCATGACATTAAAGTTTTTATATCATTTTAATCCAGACTTCATTGTTTATAAGCATGGCTACAGGTGAACTGGATTTTAAAGGCTCACTGGGCAAGTGTAAAATCACTACACATCAGGGATCTAATTATACAAGTGCCACAGCGGCTGTCCTCTTTACATTCATTGTTGTTAGTTTTGTTTTTCATGGTGTATATTTAAGACACTAACTTAAACATTCAGTAGATATGTTGAATACATCATTGATGGATGCATTGAACACATTTAATAAATAAAAAGAAAATATGCCAAAGACAGAACAGTACATACCATTGTATATGTTTTATGTACCAGCCATGAAACAATACTTCTGCTTACATTATCTGTGTTTTGAAATTATAATTTTTTGTGTGGTATATGTTTTAAATATGCTCGAGTCCCCAGAGGTATCTGAACTGCCTGAATGAATCTTTTCATATGTGTATGACACATTAAATGTGAATGCAAGCACAGTGTGTGTATGATTCAGCATGAATACTGCCACTCAGGGGGCATTTCCTCTCCGTGTCACAGGCAACCCAGCTATCACCCGACTAACCCCTCTCATACAAATCATACGTTTGCATATTGCATCTTCAAATATACACAGAGGTTATTACATGAGTATAAGGATTATACAAAAATTATGAAACGAGTTTGTATTATAATGTATGTAATCTGACAATAAAAATTTAGAAACAAAAGTCAATAGATATCTCACCAGAAAAATTGAGAGAACCTGCATTAGAGAAGTGTCTACTTGATGAAGTGGTATTGTCTAAGAGAGAAAAGCAAATGTAAAAAGGAATTCTACTACTCAGAAATACAGATATACAGATTATATTAGAAAACACAGAAAAAAGCCAAAAGACACTTGAATACAATATATAAGAACAAAAGTTAACGGACAATAATTGACAGAATAAAAGCAAATTGAAAACTGACTATAATAACTGAGAACAATTGCTAACTGTACACGTGACCAAAATAACTAAACAAAAACAACTGAAAACAACAATAATAAAAGCTGAAGGGACACTGACCATGACAAAGAAAACAACAAAAGCTCATACACGTGACCACAATAATTGAAAGAACAAGTTAATGGAACATTGACTAAAATAATTAAGACAACAAAAGCAAATCATCGCCTGAGAACCACACTGTTCTATCTCCAAAAGAATACATTTTGAGAAACAGTTGACGTAACGTCTGCAGTCTAGTGTATTTAATATGGAGATGAAACAAAGCTGAATACAGATATTTCCCATTATAAGCATGCTAGTGATCTGAACTTCTGCCAGGACAAAAAACTAAGTCACTTAAGTCACATGGACACTTCAACTCATTTTAAACAAAAAGTGGAGATAGAACAGTGAGGTTCTCAGCTGACGAATTCACTCATCAGCCATACAGCGTGTTAAACTATGCACACGTAACAAATCCCAATAACAACAAGAAAACGTAAAAAAATTATATTTCAAATGACTGCTATGTAACTTTACTTTTCTTTAAAGCCTGTGTTACGTGCACATTCAAAGAAAGCTATTATAGCGCAACGCCTATCTTGGCCACATATCTCAGGAGCCTGAGCTGTCTGTTCAGGACAGGAAGTTAGTGGTTCGTAGTAACCGTGTTAAGGGTTAGTGAGAAGCAGGAGGGTGTAGTGGCCTTACACCTACCCACTGAGTCGTTAGAAACTCGCTATGGGTAGCCCGGTACCGGGATACAACCCCAGCATCTATCAGCTTTATTGTTTTAGACCGACGGCTTAGACCACTACGCCATCGAAGCCGGTACTGTTATGTAACTCAAGCCGTGGCCGTCTTATCAAGTGACATCATCTAGGTATGCACATGTGTGACAATACGAGGTGGTGAAATAACGTTATGGCCACTACACTGATTTTTATTAAAGTTATATGCAACGCTGCAACGTTCCCTTTTTTGACACGTCGGAATACAAATCGTTGATGTTGCTTGACTACAGGCAATCCTATTCTAACAACTAACAATACATATGTTACATATCCGGGAAGTGGACGTGCAAAATATACAAATATATTTAATTGATTTCAGTGAAATCAGATGCCCGAATTCGTTATCTATGGTTTGGCTAACATCACCTGTTTAATCGAAATCCTGTTCATCTCTGTATAAAAATGCAATCGTTTCCGACTATTTTCGGAACACTCCGAAGTTTTCCACAATGAAGACCATTTTCGTTGTTGTCACAGTTTTAGGCCTGTTTTGTATCGTCAGCGGGGCTGACTTGTATGAACCGGATGTGGAAATCGATACAGACTCAAAACGAGGCGCCGTTGAGTTACATCATGGCTTTGATCTCAGTTCAATGTCTAAACGTGACGTCAAACATCTCAGTGATGTCGAGGATGAAATCTTCATGGGTAAAATCGGTGAGTAAACAATTATGTTTGTTGTTGTTCTTATTGTGGTTGTTGCTGTTGTCGTTATTGTTGTTATTTTTGCTATTATTATTACTGCTGATGCTACTACTGCTGCTGCTGCTGCTGCTACCACTACTACTACCACCACCACTACTACTACTACTACTACTACTACTACTACTACTACTACTACTACTACTACTACTACATTTCTTGAAATGGGTATGAATTCAGTACCTCTTTGGACAAACTAATTATGATGATAATCCTTAATGGTTACTACTGTATAATTATAATAAATAAGTATTGTCAAACAGTTTTCCTTTTTGTGCAATGTAATCATTGATCATATCGGTTTATACTTCGATACTTAACATACCACTCCATGTAAAGTATTCATTAACCCAAACATATTACTACCATTCCGTCATTTATTTATAACTCCAATCATTCGTCGATACATTGATCCATTATTTCATTCAATTCAATTGTAGCCTATATAAAGGCATTTAATTTATATCCCGTCAAAAGTTTTATAAGTAATATGTGCCTTCAATGGTGAATTGTTTGAACATGTTCAATAAATCAAACCTGAAGGGTTATACAAATTTCACTGTGTTTGTGTTCTGTTAAGACTTTGTTTATACTATTTGTGTACTCGTCTCCAACAGTTACACATAAATGATGTATCAAAGGCTGTGATTGGGTATCGTTGTACTGATATCGATTGGTTAGAGCGAATATAAATTAAATGGTCTATATTAACTCATTAATGTCAAAATGTTAAGTAAACTGTGTATACAAATTAACTAATAGAGAACGAGTGTCAAAATATTTACGAACCCTGTTTTAAAGGCAGAGGACCTACTGTAGAGTAAATGGTCAATTCACACATTTAAATGACAGAACAAGCTATATTCGTTGTCAATCTAAGTTCATAGTATTGAAATAAAACTTTAAAATTGTTAATTTAATTTTAACAGCTGTATTGATTAAACAAATAATATATAATGCATATTGATGGTTGGATCAATCAAGTTTATGATTTATATACATGTAAATGCACGCACGCATGTACAAGAGTACAGTATGACTGGTGACTGGATGTGAAATCCGGATAGAACTAACAACAAAATGTTGTTTTTCTTGTTTAATAATAACAACAACAACAACAACAACAACAACAACAACAACAACAACAACAATAATAATAATAATAATAATAATA
>JAUTBW010049880.1:0-11011 GCA_032361425.1 Peltospira smaragdina
GTACCAATTCACATACGAACATTATTTTATATTTTTACCTAATGTTTTATTCAGTAAATAAGCGAAAACGTATTTGTACACCTACTAACACCATTTAAAAAAAAAAAAAAATTCAGTAGTCAGAAGGTTAAGTAATTATCTAGTTCCTGCAGAGACATTGTGCAAGTCGTGGATGAAACAGCCTGTGAAAGTGGAGGACAGTGATATATAACATTTTTAAAAACCTGAAAAGTGTAAGTGAATGTGCCCTCCCCCACCCCCCATTCCTACGGCCATATTAAACAGTAAGATGAGCTATCTATATCTGTTCATTAATTTAATTTAATATTATTATTTTTTTAATTCAGACTGTCTCGAATAGACCTAAGTATGTCTTTCTCTCAGCTGGTGTTGTCTTTCAACTCATACTTTGGGGTATTGCTGATTGAGCTTGTCTTGCATCTGCCAACTCATTTGTAATTTCTGTACATTTGGACCTTTGTGTGTTTAATGTGAATATCAGCACAGAGTTATCTTAGGTCACTTACTACATTTGTCAGTCTTGCATATCAGTACAAATATCCATCTTAATGCATAATGACCATGCGTGCGAACATGCTGACTTTTGACATGTATTGATAGCGTATGTATGAACAAAGTATGTCTTTCTCTCACCATAACTAATGCTTCTCAGAAAAAACATGTCGCCTTAGATGGCGTAATTTTTTAAAATTACACTGTTACAATTTAAAGCCTATCTGCATCAAGACATTCTATTTGCCGAAGATACTTTTCGCATGTTCATCTAACCATGCTCTCCAAGAGAGATAATTCAGTCATTTGGGTAGTAGTGGCTGGACCAAAAAATAAGTGATTTCTTGGTCTAGTCATAGCTACACATCTGATATAGGGATTAAATAACTTATTTGTGGGATCATGTAAAAAAAACAACACAACAAAAAACCCTCACCTTGGAAACGCTGTCCTATGGAGTGGCTTCTTTTATTCAAGTGTTCCCTGTCTTGATACCATGTAGCCATAAATAAAATAAGTACTGTGCATTGTTAAAACTGCAGTATCTGGAATACATTAATTACTAATAATAAAATTTAAAGTTCAAATAAAAACATAACTGCTTTTAGTTTACAAACGTGTCTATTGTCAAATATTTACTATCAGTGTAAATGACATCCGCCATTACCTAACAAAGACTTGTGCTAAATGGATGTCGGTGGTAACGTCATTAGCACTGAATCAGAATATCATGTGTTTGCTTGTTATGCTTGCGGCTGGGGTTACACCTACAGTTACAGAAGCAGTAAAAGCATTTGTTAGAGCGAGCCTGCTAATATTGTCTAAAATTGTCCCTGACGAAGCAGTCATGGTATACTGCATTAGTGTGTCACAGAATTAAGTTGTAAGAGCACTCTGGCTAGTAGTACCTGCAGAAGTTGTGACAGCTGGCCTAACAAGTGGCATGTCTGAAATCAGAATTCATCTTGATGAGTTACTGGTTTTATTTCTTACAATACAAGTTATTGGTTTTATTTCTTATAAGCTGTGAGTTTTATTTCTACTAATATAAGCTGTTAATCTTATTTCTTCTAACAAAGATGTTTATGAAGCCAGTACAGTGATTAATATAATGTATGTCAATAACTGGATAAATTTGATTTCGTTTCACAGCCTGCCAAAGCTTGCCTTAGATTTGATGGACCACATGCTTGAATTGGACCCCGGCCGAAGATGTACAGCAGAACAGGGTCTGTGTTGTCCGTGGTTACGGGACATCATTCCAGCACGGATACCACCCCCAGAGTAAGTAGGGACCCCAGTCTTGTTGCTGTAGTGATGTTGATTTTATGAAAACATTGCAATATCAGGTATGAGTATTACTATTATTGTGAAAGGTTACCCTTAAATGGCTCTGTGTGTTTAATTATCCTACATACTGTGTTCTACCCCACATGTATTGCTTCACTTGTTTAACATTTCATTCCAGATTTGTGTGGTTTGTCTTGATTTATAGCAATATGTTGACTGCATCGGTAAAAAAGATGCAGAAAAATAGCTTGTTTTTAATTAGCAAGAGAATTACGAATTTCCTTTGGTTATGACAGGTTACCACCCAATGTTAAGTCTAACTTGTTCCTTGGATTTTGAATAATTATTTTATATTGCATTCATTAAATTTTATCTAGATCTCATTACAGATTAAATCCAAATTTAATCATTACGGATTTTATCATGTCTTCCGCTGTTCAGTTAAAACAGCTTTTGGCTTCATTACTTCATGACCTCATTAGTTAAGTTTGCTTATCAGATGTCATTTTATAGCTGCTTGCAAATTAAGACATGCACATTTACAATTCTCATCTATTAAATATTTTGGATAATTATAATCGCTATTAAGGTGTTCATGGTAAGTGAACCATTCTTTTGAGTTATTAGTTTTAAGTTTGGAGTTTTAAATGCCAGTCTACATTGATAAATTATTTTGTATGTTATTTGAAAATTAAAAAAAAAAATATTTTCAATACTGTAGTAGTTAAAGCGTATAAAGAGTTTAAATTTCTATTTCTATTAGTCTCATTAATGGAAATGGTTTGTTCTTGTGGATCAAAAGGTGGGTTTTTATATTTTTTTATATGCATACCATTCCATGATCTGAATAACGGACAATTTTCTTTCAGTCTGCCGAGAGATCAGGATTGTCATGAACTGTGGTGTAAGAACAGGAAAAAAATGCTGAGGGAACAGATGAGGAAAGAGCAAGAACTCGGAGGTGTTCCCTCAAAAACTAACACACCACAGGCAGTGAAACCTGCGACGTTGAGTCGTGTGTCGAGTTCAGTGCAATTGTCACAAGGCAAAGACATGAAAGCCCCTATAGACTCAAGAACTTTGGGGGAATCACATGACAGTTCGAGGAGGGCTTCGTCAGGTGATGTTAAACCTTATGTTTATGGAAATGGCAATTCGAAGGAATCACATTCTGTGCCTGGTTTAGGTGTTAAAAAGGACGAGCCTCTTGATGGTGGTGGTAGCAGTGGGGAAGGATTTGGCAGAGAGAGGTCAGGTCACAGCAGAGAGTCTGGGGTCGGATGTAAGACTACCCAAGGTCAGCTGACTCAGCTGATAGAGCTGCTCAAGTCTCAGCAGGGTGGAATCAGCATCGGGCAGATAGCCAAGAGTTTGAACATCTCCGTCGACCACCAGACCACCAAGCTGCTGGACAATCTGAAACAACAGCTCTTGGAGGCAGCGGCCGTCGCCAAACACGTGAAAGAGAAAACGGAGTCGATTCCAACGGCGGCAGTTTTTGCATCACCTGTGGATGCTGTGGCCAAACGTGAGAAAGGCTACGGTGTTGACAATCAGCCGAGTGCTGCATACGCTCTCCCTGCAGTTACAGAGAGTGCCATGTATGCTGGAGGCATGGGCGGCACTGGCTCCACCTACTCAAACCCACTCCCTCAGACACCGCCGGTTGTTGCAGCCCAGCCGGCTTACGACAAACACGCGGGGGTGAAGGCTGCTTTAGCACAGTTGTTAGCACAACAGGGCATCCCCGTCACGATGGGCGGAACCCAGGTGAGGCCTGTGATGAGCAACAATAGCACAGACTCGGTTCCAGGCGTGCCTGGACCTGTGTCGGTCGTGGGATCAAGTCAGGTGTACGGCCCACATAATTATCAAAAGTTTGAACCACCTATATCCAGCATTGGGAACTCCAGCTTACCGCCCCCAGTCTCTAGTATCGGAACCTCCAGTATACCATCCTCTGTTGCCAGCATTGGAAGTAGCAGTATACCACCCCCAGTAACCAGTATTGGAAACTCTAGTTTGACAATGACTGCGGCATCGGTGAGGATTCAGTCACAGTATAGTTACAGCTCAGATGATTCGCGAGATGGTTTCACAGACAACTCCAGTACAAACATTCCAGTCACGCAGCCCTACTATGAACCAAGAGCCAGGGGGAGAGGAGTGCCTCCTGGACCACCCCCAGGTCCTCCCCCAGGCTTCCAACGACAGCAGAATGCTGGCTATAGCCGGGGGTATTCTGGTGGAAAAGACCAGCGGGGAAGAGACTCGTACGGCTCTGATTCGGGAATGTCAGGCTGGCATTGAGAGATGTATATATGTACACTGTTGCTGGCCAGATTATCAAAATAATATTTAGCTGAATTTGATAATACAGTAACTCATTCACTGTAATTCAGGTCTAATAATATACATTTTTATTTGAAGTATTTTGTATTTAATTTGACCACAGCTAACTCGTTCACAAAATTTCAAAAATTGCACATCAGTGTTTTGGAATTTTGTGTTAGTTTGATTACCTATTATAACATTCATCCAAAATTTATCTAAAATACAACTCTTATATTCACCCAAGTGAAAACACTTTTGGGGCTTTTTCTCTTTCTTTTTTTGTATGTATTGGTCATAGGTTTTGTTGAGGTTATGGTGTTGGTAAAGTGTTTTAATTGAAGTGAGCTTGTGTAGTAACAGTTTAATGTATTAATATCCTTTTTGTGTTTAAAAAAAAGAAAGATAGTGTAGCTAGTTGAGCAATTCTGCATTTGGCTTTTCACTAGTTCAACTCATAAATGCTCAGGTTTTTGGTAAACAGTGAATGATTTAAATAAATTGGAAGGTATTTGAAATTAGCTTACTATAACTAATATTGTCACACACAAAATAATAGTTGCACGCAAGACAATATTAGCTATTTTTTAAATTGTATTTTATCCATGCATCTGGAAATTGCAAAATGGGCAAATGCTGGATATAACAACCTTGCTATTGACTGGTAACAAAACATTTGAAGGTAGAAGAAACCGAATATTGGCTAAAATTTGACAAAGTGATAATATTTATTTTTATTTTTAAGTAACAAATTTCAAGTAATTTTTAGTACTGGTACTTTGACATTACGTGTACAAGTTTGTAAGTTAGTTGGTATAAGAAATTGGCAATTTGAATATGAGGCAAATGCTTTTGGAGAAAAATCTGTATTGCATTAAGACATTGAATATGTGGACAGACTCCTAGGTTCAACACAATTTGAATAAATTTGCTACACAATGAAATTAACAACACATTAATTTTCTCCAGTGTTTTAATTTATTAATTGGAAGGATGTAAAGTAACATTTCCATTACAGTTCAGTTTTGGTGTGCGTAAAATGATTGCCATTGTGTATATATACATATATCTAAAAATGCTTAAACATAATTGTGTATTTATTAATTTAAAAATAAAACTGATTCCTTCGTTGAATCCATTTTTACATTTGGAACATTGAGTGATTGCAGCCTATGTTCATATTTTATTACATGTATGTATAGAAGATAACACTTTGTTTCCACATGTTAAAATAAGGGCTATGTGTCAAAGTTGAATTGCCATGTAGTATTTGTTTTAAATTTATTTTACTGTATGTAACATGGAAACATGCAAATTCAATAGAATAACTGTGTGTTTGACCCATGCCATGCCTCAGTTTGTCAACAGATATTTACCTAATTTCAACAAAAAAATTTTTTTTTTTTTTAAAAGGTTGGAAATTTAAAAAGAAAATGTTAAAGATTCTGATCATGAAAGTTGTCAGTTGTATTTTGAATGAGAATATATAACTTGAGAATTATTACTGTTTACATAAATTTATTAGTAATTTTGTATGTTTCTTTTTTTGTAATTAGAGCATTTAAAATATGAAAATATTTATTTTAAAATAAGTTCAGTGTTAAATTTTCAGGAACAGGGAAGTTAATGTGGTGAGGATATTTCCATTGTCTTTGTTACTTTTTTAATTTCTAAAAATGAAAACCCATTCTTTAAAGTTAACTATTGTTTCTTTAAAAGTGACCAAGCAGTGTAGCATTGAATTTTTTTAATATTTTAAAAAAAATTATTATTAAAAAAATTTTTATGGAAACAAATTAAAAAAAATAAAAGAATTGAACTTTTCATTGTAATTTATAACCGGAATATAGTCATGCCTCTTGCTTATTATAATAGTGTTTGTATGGTCGTCACTGTTGTCTTTAAATGATGACATTAATGGGTTGTTAAGCAGACTAGCCCATTAGTACAATAAGTCTTAAATCAATCTCAGTCTCAAAATATTTTCTTATTGATACTGATATAGCCATTCATACATATGTGATGATTCCATTGTTAAGTGTTTTTTTAAAAATACCGCATTAATTTGAATGTCGAATTTCATGAGTATGGATCCATATGTCTTGTTTATTTTTTCACAAAATTCATTTAATTGTAAATCATCAGTGCAGGTTATATTGTTTCTTGATGCTTGTAAATTTGCTGTTTAGAGAGAATCCATTGCGGTTAGTTCATCATGTACACATTGCAGATAGACCTATTTTTAATGTATACCAAATCACTTGCTGTATATTGCTGTTAATTGGAAAAATAAATGAATACTGGGAAAATAGTTTTGTTTTCTGTTTTTACACAAAGCTTATGTATTCTGGAATACTTTTTCTTGCATTTAATTAATTACTCTGGTTGAAGGAAATCAATTCTATTAATACATGGTTAAATTTTGTATGATGATAATGAAGCCTATATAATGTATAACTTGAATAAAATTACAATGTTACAGAATTAAAAAGTTCATGTCCATTACAGAGATAATTTATTAACCTGTTGTCACTTATTTAGCATTGTGTAATATGTACAATTATGATTCTATTACCAGTTTTATAACACATTCATTCTTTTAAAAAAATTAAAATTAAAGCAGCAATGGTATCACTTTACATATGCATGTAAGTAAACCTACCTAAACCAATAACATAATCAGGTGCTTGAAGATACTGGTGTTGAAAAAAGAATGGTAGGAACTGGTTTACTGTGGTAAATGACAATTAACATCGTGACCAGTGCTAAGATAATGTTAGAGAAAGAGTACCATTACTTACGATTTAGTAGTTATTATTTATTTAATTAATAGCACACCCAACACATTTCAATTAAATTGTATCCCAGTCAGAAGTATTTGGGAACACTGACAAGCATTGATCTCTGACCATATAGTGATATTTGCTACACTGGCACAAATATTCTAAATTATTCAGCTTACAATAGATATACTATTAAGCCTGCTTTCCATTAACATAAATTCATATTACCTTTTCCATATTGGTGTTTTCAGCAATAATAATCGGTGCACTGACAAAAAAAAAAAGTGATGAGCGATTTTTTTTCAAGGTGATCTGCTAGACAGTTTATTTCAACACACTGCTATTATATCAACAGAGATAACGGAAATGCACATTTCGACATGTGAAATCGTGTTATTAGAAACTAAAGACATCGTAGCATATTTTGATGTGTAATGTCATTTAGGATAATTTTGTGGCCTTATAGTGCTTAGATAGATCCGGAAATCATTACCTTGGACTAGACATGTTGGACTCAACTATAAAAGTATTCTTTCTAATCCCGTAGTTAGAAATTCCTCTTAAAATGTTATTGATTTATTAGAACAGAACAGAAACATTAATTCATTTCCTATTAAGACAGTTATTTTATCAACTGTTTATGGGGGGAGATGTGTTTAGAGATTCATTGCTGCTAATTGTTATGTATTACACAAAGCTGTTACATTCATTAAAACTAAATGTATCAAATATTGGAAGCATTAATTGTTTGACCAAATCAAACCGCATCAGTTACATGCTTTATCAGGCATGGGAATTGTGTGCCCATTGTCATATATATGCATATGTATATGTCATATAACAGTACACCACAAAAATTATCCTGTATGTCCCAACTGTTTTTATACCGCTGTCAGTAGACACAAAACTTAGTAATGGGATGAAAAACTAAATTAAGACTCCCAAATTCTCTGACTTGGGATTCAGGGAATAAAAATAAAAATTGTTAACAGTTGCTGCTAATGATTTTGTAATTCAATAGCTTATCTATGAAGTTGATTAGCAGTTTCCAAGTAGGCTGGAGTAAGCAAAATTTGGACAACAAAATTAATCCCTTCAAGCCCAAGATTTTCTCTGATCTAGCCTACATGTTTCCATGATGTATTCCAAGCAACTGTCAATTGAAAACAAGAAAAAAACCCTGATAATTTTGCTACAATGGTGAAAACGTGTGGAAGAGTATTTGGTTTGCAGTAACAGCGATTTATAGTGTGAAATTGATTAGCATGTGAGCTAGAATGATTAGCAAACTGCGATGTGAATCCTGACAAATTATTCACTGGGATTTGATCCCTGGTCCTACCATCAGGGGATAATTTGGGCACCCTGTACGCCATTATTTATTAGGCTCCGACCTGCCAACCCGACATTTGCAATTCCCATGCCTGTTTATAATTATTAATAGGCCTACAGTGTAGCCGACTGTAATAATGAAATTGCTGTAACCAAATAGTTATTTCATATTGCACACAACACTTTTTTAATTAAAAATCATCAGCAGGGAAAAACTTTCATGAGAAAAACAGCTTTTATATCACTTATTTTACATTTTATATTGATCTATGAGTGATAAATTAATATTTATTTATTATAATTGTCCTTTGTCCAACTACAGATGTACATTACAATTTATTTTAGACGGAAGTAATTAACAGTGACCATATATTATGTACATAAATTATTTTTAACTTTGAATTTGTCCATATGGATTTAAATGTTTAAATTGTAAATATAATCTTTTAAAGTGTAAATTATGTGCTGAATACAATACATTTTAAGTGAGGAAATGTGTCATATGACCTAGATCCATCCTTTTGAGATATTGGAAATGTGTGGCTGTCAAGAGGCAGAGAAGAAAACAGTTCCTGTGCATTACAACAAATAAGTTCAGGAAAGAGCAAGGATAGATCCTGCATTCCTTCATCAGCCACACTCAGTGTGAGAACAGCAATAGTAGCAGTGTTTTTTGTCAAGCTGTTTTAAGTTTCAGAACTGTTGGTACTATGTTCAAGTAACAAATGACAGATACTAACAGTTTGAAGACCATTCAAGTTTCTGAATTAGGTTGACCATTTTCAGTGTTCCAGTAAAGACGACGATTGATATCTTGATGCTAATATGTGTGTGAGCATCAGAGTGGAAGAATTTATTGCAGTATTAACATTTTTTAAAAATCCATTTGAAGCATTCTGTGAGAAACATTTCAGAGGAAGTGAAAGTGAAACAGCTGAAGAAGTCCCTTCACTGAATCAAGCCTTCTGTATTGGACTTCCACACTGGATTTTCTGTGTATTATTTGAACTGTTCATTAAAGAGCCATCATGGAATGCTACTTGGAAGATACATTGTGATTACCTCACTTAACATCCAGTACTGTTGTAAGTACCTGACAGTGTCTGTGTTGATAGCCTTCAGTAACTTCAGTTTAAAGTGTTACTTGTGCACTACCAGTAGTTGTTTCTGGATTGAATGATGGAGTCTTTTGAAGCTTGAAGATGAGATCAGGAATCTGAATATACCTAGATAGTTGAAACAAGATTCAGGTGGGTTTGTAGACTAAAAGTACCACCACTAAAATAACTTCTAGTATGTGATTTTGTTTATTTTAATTTTACCATGAATAAACCCCCAACAAAAACATGTTTATGCTAAGATTGGGTGGCTTAAATAATCATTGATTTAGTTTAAGTTCAACAAAAAAAGCAAAAAAAAAAAAAAAGCATTTGCTCATTGGAAAGGTAGGATTAAATATAATTATAAATGTCACAAACACATTTTATTAAAGTTACAGTCTCTGGTTTCAATCTTTTAAAAATAAAATGAAGTTTTATGTTCAGATAAAGCATAAGAGGTTGTGTGTGAGTTATCAACTTTAGCATCTAATGTCAAGGCTTACTATAAAGTTGGGGAAAAGGTTTGCTATACTTTCTAGTCTTTAGTGGCACACTATTGCATTCCAAAATAGTGAAATCTCACCAGATCAATTGGTTTTGTGACTCTTGTTGCAGAATGATGTTTTTAATTTGGATAAGATAGTGTAATGTATCCAGTGCGAAGTTAACTGCCTTGTATGAAGCAAATTAATGTGATCAGATTAATTCAAATAAATGTTTAAATAATTTTAAAAAAATAATAATTAAAAAAAAAAAAAAAAAATCAAGAGACTGTACCTTTTATTGGTTATATTAGTGCCAAATAAATCTATAACAATGGTGGCAAAACTGTTAATTATAATATCTGAATGCCTTTTGAAAGATGTCTTCCAAAATAACTATAAAACAATAATAAAGATATAAACATGTTTTTTTATGTGTTACTGCAGCAGTTTTTGTTGATTTCATGATGCACACAACACATTTTTATTAATAGTTATATCCGCATTCGATCTCAGATGAGCTGCATTTGCCACTAGGCTATTGAGGTATCCTAATGTGGCAAAGTAAATATAGATGCACATTGTCATTAAAGGATTATGTTTTTAGAGAGAAAAAAAGAAAAGAAAAAACCCCAAAACACACACACAGTGCCATCCACTTATTAACAATTAACCACCTTATTAATAGGCCTGTTGATTGAACCTATTTTCTTTTCTGTTTTATTTACAATAACAAAAGTAGATAAAATTACAAGTTACTTTTCAACTCCAGTTTACATGTGCATGTTTAATATTTTAGTTCTGTGAAGACCAATGGGAAACAAAAGTTGGGTATTCGTTGGTGACAGATTCAACTACTACACCAACAAGTGGGTGTTTACACATTGATACTAAATATTGACAAGAAAACCACCAGGTTATCAGGGCCATACCTAGTCAGGTTTTATTGTCTAAAGAATATTAATAGCAACATGATAATTCCAAAATGTGTTTGTGCGTTATAAATATTATTATTATTAGTAGTAGTAGTATTTTCTTGTTCTTCTTCCTTCTTAATCTTCTTTTTATTATGATTTAATTATATTAATTTTTATTTTTATTTTTAAAAATATTATTATTATTATTATTATTATTATTATTATTATTATTATTATTATTATTATTATTATTATTATTATTA
>JAUTBW010049991.1:0-18001 GCA_032361425.1 Peltospira smaragdina
AATAATAATAATAATAATAATAATAATAATAATAATAATAATAATAATAATAATAATAATAATAATAATAATGACAAGGAAGAAGAACATAATGTTTAGGCTACTAGTGAGACTGCAATAAACATTCGTTAATTCATTTTCCCTTTTCTATCTCTCTGTCTCACACGAACACAAACATTATCTGTCAAGTCTACATGTACAGTCAATAACAGTACAATACACAAAGAGTAGTCAGTGAAATCACTACTATCAGCTATGCGGAAAACCGTCTTCTTGCCCACCAGTTGTGTTACATAATCTTTCATGACGTCACGGCGGACAGCCTTATATGTATAATAAACATTTTTTAAATTAAAATTAAAAAAAGGAGGTCATGAACATCAGTGAAAGATGATAAAGTATTAAAGATGATATAAAGTAAATAAAAATGCAAATTCAATAGGCTACTTTTTGGTTAGAAGAAAGTCTCAAAACATGTTCATGTACATGATAAGAATTGCCAAATTGGGTGTCTGTATTATTTTGACATACATTTCATTCCAAGTAAAACTGCCCGAACACGGCCAAATTAGTGACAGGAATTTGTCATTATGACTTCATTATGAAGAAGATAAACTGACAAATTGTGGAAGTTTATCTCAGTCGAGTCAATGAACAACCATATGGCATATTAGTATTAAGAAGGAAGGAAGGAAATGTTTATTTAACGATGCACTCAACACATTGGTGTACGGTTATATGGCATCAGGCATATGGTTAAGGACCATGTAGACAGAGACAATACCCACTGCTGCCACTTCATGGGCTACTCTTTCCAATTAGCAGCAAGGGATTTTCTATATGCACTGTCCCATAGACAGGATAGCACATACCACTCACTGCTCTTGATATACCAGTCTTTGGGCACTGGCTGGTATGAGACATAGCCCAATGGGTCCACCATGTGGGATCGATCCGATGACCCACCGCACTATAAGCGAACATACTTACCACTGACTATGTCCCGCTCCACACACATTAAGGACTGAAGTTAAAAGTGTTGGGACAATCACTCTAGATAGTTTTTTTCAAACTGATGGATGACTAAACCTGGGGGTACACAGGTAGTTATAAAGGGGGTATGCAAGCAATGGCAAATGTAGAAAGTTAAAGCTGCATTTGTACAGGATGCCACTTAAAGAATGCTAACCGTCCTCACCTAATCCTCAGATTTTGCTTATTTTATCCAGTTAAATTACTCTGCGCATTTTGCTCATGTATTAGCAGATGATATTGCAGCTGCCCTGCCATGATATTTTCCAAGGGTACATAGCAATGAGTTTCTTTCTTATATGAGAGGCTCTTTGTTATATGTCCACCACCATATATAGAGGATATTGTATGAGTGTCCATGACAGACAATATTTACAACACGAGTGCCTAAATTACAATATTTCCTGAGCGACAGTGAAGCAAATGCAATAATTTAGGCACAAATGTCGTAAATATCATCTGTCATGAACACAATTTTAATATTCTGTTTATTACCGTAAAATTGTCCTGCCAATTAAACATGCTGGTTAATGTTTACAACTTATATAAACAGCTAATGTCTTCTCAACAACATGACATCAGACGCCAAACGTGATTAGAATTACATCATTATCAGCCAATCTGAATGAGGTGTATTATAATGATAGCCAATTAGAATGAGGTGTAGTGTAGTAACAGCCAATCATTACTAAGAGGACATACAAATTTGATATTAACCACGAGGGAAATTGCATGATATGTTCCTTGTTATTACCTTGTAGGTAATAAAATAATAAATGTGAGACATATTCTTTTATGGATTAGCTGATTTGTTTTCAGTGCCAAATAGAATTATATTTTAAAATTATACATACACCCTCTAAAAATATTTTAATTTTTGTTTTACTATTTCTTTTCTTTTTTATTCTTACAGTACCAAAGAGAATATTAAAAGTTGTTCACAGAAAAGAGAAAGGCCATAAAAGGAGAAAGAAGAAGAAGAAAAAGAAGAAAGGGCAGCGAGGAAAGGAGGAGGTAAAGGACTCTATTTCCATCAGTACGGAGGTCAGTCCATCGAAAATCCTCCCCACCGTTACCCGTGGTTACGATGTGTACAGGCCGGTCACTCAGGAACCAGAAAAAGCTTCTGCAGGTAATAGCTGCATACCAACTGTTGATCTGTCTGTGAAATATACAGTGAGGCATGATTATGTCAGACAGTATTGTATACTATGTGATGTCCTGCATGTAGAAGAATATGTGAAATGCTTTAATATCATTATTAAAAGAAACAAAGAGTGTTTAATGACATATCACACAAAAAACTAAACTAATGAAATAATACAGGTATTTGTTATTGGGTCAGTTTTCACATCTAAAATGCTGTCAGACACAAATACACACATACACAGAGAGATATAGAGAAAGATGGGGGGAGGAGGAGGGACGGAGGGAGAGAAAAAATGGGTGAGAGAAGGTAGATACAGATAACACAGTTTAGAACCTTGTAATAGAAATACATAAAATTTTGTAAGATCATTTTGATTTAATTGATGCCAAGTCTTAAAATATTAATAATTAAAAAATAATGAACTAAATTAGCCTATAATTGTGTGACAAGAAAATGATACGTTCTTCCTTTTGAAAGAATAAAAAATAACACCTGATTTGTTCCATTTGTACATACAATCTGGATCTAACATTTTGAAATGCACAGGTTATATACAGAATAATTCCAGTCAGAGCTGTTGGTCTATTATGTGAGCATTTTGTGCAAATGACTACACACCAACAAGATTAAATGCCAGGGCAAAAATGATGATAATTTTATTATAAGACATTTACAAGATGTTGGAATGACATCCTGTGAGAATCCTCTGTGACAAACACTTGTTACTATGGCAACATCGAGATATCATTAGACAAATAGGAAAATCCATTCTGTTGATCTTGATAAATACTGTCAACTTTGTGTATAGTAGTGTTCATTACCATGGAAAGTGCACACACTGGCAGTATTTAACTGGGAGTACAATTTCCTCTCTGTCAACTCATCCTTTTCACTGGGCTGTCCATTGTTGGTGTTAATTTTATTTATACTGTGGTGTGTGATACACAAATGAGGATAGTTATAGGAAACATAATAGATCTATATATGACTGAACTGACATGTCCGAATAGTTTTCATGTGACTGGCACTCTTAAAGAAGAAATAAAAGAGAAAACCATGTTAACCCTTTTAGGGCTGTATTAAGGTAGCAGTAACCAAATTAAGATCAATGTTTAAATGATGATGATGATGATAATGATACAGTGCAGTTTATGTGGAAGGAAGGATAGACAACACATTTAACAACACATTTTTATTTACCATTATACGGCATCACACACATAGTTAAGGACCATTTTGACAGTGAAAAAGAAAACCTGCTGCCAAATCTTTTTTATTAGCAATTTTTTTTTTTTTTTTTTTTTTTATGTTCACCATTCCACAGACAGGATAGCACATACCACAGTTTTGTTACATCAGTTGTGGAACAGTGGCAGGAACAAAAAATAGCTCAAGGCTTCCACAGATTGACCCCTGTCGTTGAGCCACTGTATTTAAAATGTGCTCAGTGTATCATTTAAACAAAATATGTATTAAATATTTCCTTATACCCTGTGTAATGATAGTATAACTTGATAAAATTAGTATATCATTATATACAGTACATACATAATACATTCATTACATTTTTTTCTATACATCTAGATCTTAAGGTTTAAAAATAAATCACCAAAAGCTGTCCCAGTTTTATCATTTTACTCTTCAGTAATTTCCTTTTTGCGTAACTGTTGATTGTTATCAGTAGTTCAGGGAGGCTTTCCAGATCGATCAGCGTTTATCAGGAGATGTTACCTTTGTGTGCAGATAGCTTTAATTGCTCACTGGTCTATTACCGCTGACATTATGCAACAAAAAGGTTGTACGCATTGACAGAAGTCAGGCAGAATTCAACTGAAAGGCTTAGCATATTGTTTATTTTAGTTTACCACCAGTCCAATATATGTAATTTTCTAAATCAATTCTTGATGTGTGAAAAAATATAGATCACAGATATTAATTTTACAGCTTGAAGCTGGACACACATTGTAGTGTTTTCCCAGTTTATAATATTCATTCATTCATTCATAATTGATTCATTCAGTGTGTTGCATTACTGAGTAGAGTAAGCATCCAGCTGTTCTACAGTCACTCTTAGATTAGTCCTTGTTTTTCTCTAGAAGAATATTTGTGATGCCAACATAACAAAAATGTGTGGGTGTGTTAAATAATTTAATAATGTATTCATTCATTCACATATACATACACACATGAACATGCACAGCAACTTAAACACACACATACATACTATAATGATATATATGCAGGACCATTTAATGTTTATAAACTGTTGTTTTTAATGCACTTTATTGGCATAAAATAATCCTATACATATTTCATGATATCATAAAGATGTATTTCAGTTAGAATACTGTATCTTCATTTAACATTGCACAAATCATCACATTTTTATTACTACAATTCAGAAGTAATTTTAAATTATCATTTAAGATTTAACTGCAACTATAAAAAAAAAAAAAAAAAAATAAAAAAGGAAATAAACATTTCAGATATGATTGCAATTAAATAAAAATATACATAAAATTTCAGATGCAGCAGGAGCTATCCTCCATGAAGGAAACACTATAGTGCCTCCCAAGAAAGCGGAAGATGTCCCTGATTCTATAATACACCGCAATTCCGGCAACCGAGAACCTGGAGTACAGGGTCATGGAGCAGGTGACACAGACATAAAGAGTGACAACCTGCCAACTGTCTTAGTGCACCCCCCTGAAACGGCCACTGCCAACACTGACACGAATAAAAATGTCCATTACTCAGAGGCTGACGGCAGTCCTCCTGTGAAAAACATTACAGTTGTGTGTGTGAATTACACGACAGTTAATCTTGGTGGATCTAAACAAGGCTCAATGGGGTTTCTAAAAGACTGGTTCAATACGGTTCACTTCCTTACCAGTAAGTATGTTAACCGGGTGCCTTGATAGCCTAGTGGTGAAAGTGCTGGTCAGGTAGCCACTAGGGAATTTTCTAATTAAAATGTTGCCGACACTGATATAGCTATTAATTAAAATGTGTTGTGTGTAGCATTAAATGTAAGAATTATTAATAGTATATTAATGTGGACTAAAGTCAAATTAGAATGATGTCCAAATTATACATTCAGACTGAGTCTCCAGTTTGCAACTTGTACTGGTTGGTTTTAAATTGTTAAATACTTAGGTGTTTAATTCCTTTTTGTTACTGTGAGCTACAATAGGTGCATACATCACTGGCAGACAATAAATAGGTCAAGTGGTATATTCTTACACTGAAATAAACAAGTGTAATAAATAGAGGTTTTGTGTTTATTGCATACTTTTTATTTGTATTAACATTAGTAAAAATAAAATAACATCAAAAGATGTGTCACTTGTTGTAAAATCTATGACCAATATTTCTTTAACATGTTTGGATAAAGGATGTCACATACTGTTAAGTTTGAAAGATGATTTGACGTCATTTGTAAATTGTATGACATAATAGTTTGTAAAATGAAAAGGTGGTTTCCCTTATAACAGTTCCTGTCTGGATTGTACATGTGTTAATACAGATTATTTTGTTGTATGGTTTTGATGTTTGTATTTAAGATTTAACAGGTATTTAAGATTTCACAGGTATGTAATAAATACTTCTCTTTCCCCAGGGAACAAGGAGAAGGCCATCCTGTACATGGTGCTGGGTATCTGTGCTGGAATCATCACGCTTCTCTCCGTGGCCCTTGCCAAGATAGGCGTCGACTACAAGCGCAATGCCAAGGCCAAGCTGGACGTCACAGAGCCCACCCACAGCCACAATGCCACCAACAACCACCACCACAACCCCCTTGAGGGCCCATCATTAGAGCATGCAGACTCACTTGACCGCATCGAGGTGGTGAGGTTCAGTCCGCGCGGGACCTTACGCAGCGATCATGGAAATCGCAGTCTGAGTAACTACTATGGGTGAAATACATTTAGGATGAGTTGGATATCATTTTCAGTTGATTGACACCATTGATGAACATCAGTTGATGGATGCAGTGATCATGTGGTGAACACATGAAAAGAAGTATTTTTCTCATTATTTTAATGGCCAGAATATCAGTTTAGTCAGTATTTTAATTTAAAAAATACTTCTTACATAAGAAATGTTTCATTGTTAAAGTCAAACTTTCTCGTTACTGTTTTGATGGTCAAAATATAATCCATAAAGATTTTGGAAATAGAACAAATTCATACTAGTCTGGACAATTACCCATAAGTAGGCTATGTTTACAAACTGTAGATGGTTAAACAAATGTGCAAACTAGTCCAGAGATTTGAAGATGCTAAACTGAGAGGCATGGTGTGTTAAATTATTTTGTACTCTGATGGTCTGTGATGGACATATCTCATGGATTAAACTAGTCCAGCAAATGAGTTGTGAATTAAAAGTGCTTTTCTGAATGTGGATGCAATGTTGAGGTACCTCCCTTGAGGTTGTGTTCAGTTACATTTTTCTCAACAGTTGCAATGCCAAAGATTTTAATATGTACTGGAATTCCAAAAACATGGTTCTTAAAAACTGATTGCTGGGATCCAATGCCCTGTTTATTCTGTGCTATATTTATGATGCTCTGATCACTGGAAAACGAAGCTATCCATGTTTTCCAATGCTGTGCTTGTGATGGTGTCATGTTTAGAGAAGATAAACTGTTTCTCATACCACACATGATTGCATGATGACAAGAAAGTTAGTTTTAAGCTTGTGATCACTGGAACAAATGGAATTGTTGATGAGTTGGCAGATAAAAGTATGCATGGTCTGATCACTGAAATATTATCCAAGTTATTCCAGTGCTAGATTTGTAATTACAATACTATATAACTTGGCAACTAACAATTAATAAGCCTAGTTGTTTGTTAAACAGCTTTTAAACTTCATTTTATTTCAGTTATTTTCAATAAATAATTCCAACAATAAAATTAATCCCTAATTGTTCCCTAAGAGCTCGTGAACTTCATTTAAGTTATATTTGTCAGTTAAATCTAACAGCATTCAGCTTCTACTATTTGATTGGTAAGTCTGAAATTAAAATTCTTATGACCACCAAATACTAAAAATGATTATTAATATGGACTAAATTCTGGAACATGAAGCCATCAATACTATTCCAGTTCTGTTGTGGTGAAGAATTGACAAAAACTGTATTCTGTTAATACATTCTCCAGTGAAATAACAAGCTATCAATATGTTTTCCAGTGCTGCACTTGTGATTATGGACATTTTAACTGAACGTTGTTCAAACATTTTCCAACAGGTGTGATGATATGATTATTGGAGTATAAAGCTATCAGTATGTTTTCCAGTGTTCTTGTAATAAAGGACTTAATAATGGAAGTAGTGCATGATGGTTTTTCCAGTGTTCTGGGTATAATGATGAACTGTAAATGGCAGTTGTTCAAACATTTTATAGTGTTTCCAATGATATCATAACCGGAAAATAAACTTGATATTTTTCCAGTACTCTGGTTTTAAAGAAGAATTCAACTGGAGGGCTCCATAACAACTGGAAGTTATTCAAACAATTGAAATAAACTATTGTTATTTTTTTCCATGCTTTGGTTTTAAAGAAGGATTTGAACTGGAGACCACTGCAGTTAAACTTTTCCAGTGTTTGTGATGATCTGAATAGTGCAACATTCAACTGTTGAAAGTTTTTCCAGTGCTGGTGTTGTGATCCTCCCAGTCATAATATCACTGACCCTCACCTTGGAGTCAGTTTCGGGCAGCAGAAAAATATTACTGAATTTAATATTGTGTTGTGCTGTGATTGGTTAAAAACCAAGATGATACTTTCTTTCAGCTATCGGAAATTTTTATCACAATTAAGAACATCGTTGATAACTTTGACGCAGTTATGATAGAAATGAACATATCAGTAATCATTTACATATTAAAGTTTACAAATAATTTAAATTTTATTTAAATTAATTGTGTTTAATTTAATTTGCTACAGGCAGCTGGTTCATTCATATATAATTACATTTTTTTAAATATTATACCTCATAAGCATTTCTATGCAAACAATTATTTCTTGTCAAAAATTGCAGTCTTGTTTGCATAGACCCAGGCATCTTAATGGTTTTGCTTTTTTTATTTATCTATAATTTAACAATGTAATTTATAAGGGCTTTACAAACTAATAACTAAATTTAAGGGATTATAAAAAAAATTTACTTAGAAATATATCATACTCTTTATATTTACTCAATTAGAAATATGCTTGAAAGACAAAAAAATTTGCAGAGGTCCAAAAATAAATTTGTTAAATTATAAGATTTTTATGGCAGTTAAAAATATAATAAACATTTAGTAGCCTTCCAAATGAAACTCATAGGAATTCATTGACACAAATTTCAGTTAAATTTGCAGCCTAATTGTCATTTTGAAACGATAATTTAACATATATATCAAAAGTATCATATTGATGTACTGGTATAACAATCACGTACAATTGTATCACAAATTGGTGTTTGTTATACAATAATTTCCCAGTAAGAACTATAGAGAATAACATGCACTCTAATTTTTATTTATATACATAAGGGCACTTCATATATTATTTGCTTTTTTACAAAATAATAGGGCATTCATCTAATGGCTTATTTTTGCTTTAAAGAGAAGAAGCATTTCAACAATAAAATTGCACATTAAAATGGCATCATAATGGATACAAAATCCAAGTTAAGTATTAATATAATTTTTCTTTGGTTTTTACAGTCAGAATTAACAAATTTTAATTAGTAATTTTGTAAGGATTTGCTTGAACATGAGGTGGGGAGAAATACCCATGTAAAGCGAATATCTAGCAAAGGTCTTATTACAAAGACCAGAGCACAGATTCCTGAAGCTACCTTTGTGCTAATACATTATAAACCTGTTCTGATTGATGGCTTTACACATCAACTTGCATTGTCATGTCATCAGTTATGATATTTAATGTTATTGTAGCACTAGTCTACAATAGCTTTGAAAATCTGTGAATCTACTGTTTTATAACATAGCGAGCCTGGTGACATTAAATTGTAATATAAAAAAGAAAAAGTCATTATTAAACCATGTCACATACACCTCACCCTGACGTACACACACTGGTAGATATTCATTCCCTTACAATCTGGAATAGATGGTCAATTTTATGCTCACACTTTTCTGATTGTGATTATTATCATATCTGTTAATACAAACATTTTAATTTTTATTAATTTATTTTAACAAACCTATTCTTAATGTTGAACTATAGTTAACTATAATAAAATCCGAAATAATAAAATTTGAGCCATTTACAGAAAAATCACATTGCAGCAGCTCTAAAGTAAAGATGTGTGACTGATTTCTGTTAATTGTTTGAAGTGTGATCCTCAGCCCGTAGTGAAAACAAAAAGGTTGTGATCCCTTCCCCATGCTAAAACCAAACTAACCCATTAATTAGTCTATAATAACTGTTTTTGCATTTGTTAAAAATGTTAACACAAATCCGGTTTTTTAAATTTAGGTTGTGAGTCTTGTTATTAAAAAGACGCACACAAAAGATACTAAATCTTTAATATTTATTTGTGATATCATTACTGAAACAGTATAACACTCACCAAGTGCAGTAATAGTATAATTAAAAAAATAACATGTGTTCTGATTAAATCTGAACGACAGTAATTATAATTAAAAATCACTTCTTTGCACAAGGCAGAGCTGAAGGGAAGATTTAGACAATCTGACATTGCTGACATTGCTTTAGCAAAATGTTCACACAGATAGAATTTTAAAAGAAAAAACGCATATCATTAGCTTGCTCATTAAATACACTTCTGCTCACTCTAATATAATGTGATAGTTTTTTGTTTTGACTTCTATATTTTGCTAAAGAGTAATGTATTTAATTTCTAAAATTTTAATCACAGACCACTTGATTACTTGAACGCAATATACAGCAAAACATGAAAGTACAAAAACTATCAATACATTATGCACATATAATAATGAAACACATTTGAAGTGCAGTGCACAATTAGTGTGAAAGAATTACTTTAAAATGCAGCACTCCTTAATGTGTTTAACACTTGAATGAATAAATGTTTGATGAAATTCCGTCACAAAAGAAAACCAGGACCATGGGATCAGGATGTTCAACAGTCAATTTATTTTTTGTGCTGGATTAACATTAAACATCATTCATTTCATTGGATGGCAGGCAAACATATACTGCTACAGGTTGAAATTATTACTTATATTACATGTTTTAATTTATTTGAATAATGGCAGAATAAAATGTACAGATGCTTGATGCCATGGTTATGAAATGGGCACACAGTTGATGTAAAACATTTTATTGTATTATTTATTTGACAAATCTTCACATATATTTTTATAATGTCATTTATTGTGATGATACACATTTCACATTTATATTGTATAGTCAGTGTCTATGGGAAATGTAATTAGATTTTTGTTCAATGAGAGAATTTCAATTTTGTTAACCAAATTATCAAAGGAACAAGTGTTTGATATCAAATATATACTTAGAAGTGTCACTGACACACGGAAATAGTTTGTGCAGCAGTAAACATTTTGAAAATCATATATGTTAATTACATGCTTTGAACATTTAAAAAATCATATATATTAAATATCTGCTTTGAAAATGCATTGAATGATACAACAACAAAAACAAAACCACCCAGGTGAAAAAAGAAAAGAAATCAGAACTGTATTTCAAACTGAATTAACCCCAATTTCATTGATAGAACAAAAATTTGTCATGGAAACTTTCATTTTTTAAAATATATAAATTAAAGTTGTTGTCTAATCCATCATCTGCTAAGAAATTATAATATGATTTAAATTAATAAGGTGATTTGTTTTTAAGGGCTACAATCAAATTGTGTTTATAAATCCTAAATATTAGTTTTCATTTCTATCCAGTGGAATAGTTTCTATATTAAAAAACCTACTTTTATAAGAACTAATTTAGTCAACATAGTTTCAGAAATATTACATTATGAAAATTATTGGAAATTATTAGTTTGAAGTAAAATACAATATTAAAAATATTTTTGAGATAGCAGGTTTTACTGTTTGTACATCTTGACTAGAACAAGATATTAACATTATTTAATTTTTACTTGCTGATAGAGCTGTATATAAAAATTAAATGTATAGTTGTATTTAGCATTCTATGAATGATATGTATTAATTTCTAAATCAACAAAATATTTATGTTTCCTATTTTATCCCCTAATATGGTCAATTAAATGAAAAGTGTATATTACAAGTATATCTAGTCATATAACCATGTTACATTTGTACAAACTCCACTGTAAATATAGCTTAGCTTTGTATGTTAAACCACAAGCGTTGAAACCGTACTCATATTTAGTACACACTTGACAAGAGCTGCATGTTTTCTTTAAATGTGCTTTGTTATTATGATTATGTATCAGGTCAGTTTAACACATAAATATGTATGCTATTGAAAATAAGACTCACATCTACAAAATGGTTAACAGTAACAGATTTGGTATCTACACTTGGAAACAGTGGACATAAAAAGAATTGGGACTGTTGGAAAATTGCAGTGGGATATTCATGAACCTGCATATCATAAACATTACAAAAAGTTGTGGCAGTAGATCTTATTTTTTTATTTAACGATACACTCAACACATTTTTATTAACGATTATATATTGTCATCAGAAAAGGTTTTGATTATAAAAATACTAACCACACTGACAGGAACAGATCAACCTCTTGTCAGGCAGGCACTCAGTCTCCCCACTAGACTACTAAGGCGACTTCAGCAACAAATTGCATTCAATTTTGATCATTTTAAGTATGGTTAGAAAAACCTTTGAGTTTCTTATTTTTAAAATTTAATATACAACAGTAACTGACCATACCATTAATTAAAAATGTATAAAATATGAAGAAAAAACAATTATATATTTTTAAAGTTCATATAGTACTGATATTTACAGAAATGTATTGTGTAGCTGCGTTTTGACACTATAGTGTGCTTGGTGACATATTTTTAAAATCTGTATTCTTAGCATGTGCTTTTAATCATTATACAGAAGCCCTAAGTCCATTTTTGTGGTTGTGATAAAGCTTTGCAATTTTTGCACTATATTTTACATAATTTTATATCCACAGCAAATTTGTTCGGAATACTATGTTTTAAAAGTGTAAATGATAGGTTTTGTTATATTTGTACTGAAACTTGGTTCTAACACACACACACACACACACACACACACACACACACACACACACACACACACACACACACCATGCATAAAATGTCATATATATTGATATAATTACATACACATCCAAAATTTCATATATACCTATACTTATTTATATATACAGTGGATTCTGCCTATACTGGCATTTTTCTAAACCAGCATTCTGTGTAAACTGGCACCATTTGACCATTCAGTTTGTAATAGCTGTCTAAACCAGCAATCTGTCTAAATCGGCATATTACATCAGTCCCGACCAATACCGGTATAAACAGAGTCCACTGAAAATGCACAATTTCATATATACATATACATATACATTTTCATTTTCATTATTGCAATGTGTTCAAAAGACGGGTATGTTTTGTACCTTAACTGGTTGTAATAATGTTTGTGGTTTCATGCATAATGCAATTGTGTTCAGATAGGTATTTTCTTTGGTTAGATATTGTATCGCATACAGTGATTGTTCAGTTAATAAATTCTGCACCATTTTACACAAGTTACACTTAAGCTGGTTATATTTTAATAACCATCAGTTAATAATTATGACAAGCTGGTATGTGTATGCGTTTTGGTGTGTTTATGTGTGTTAGTGTGTATTGGTGCATATGTAGCGAGTTTTTGGTGTTTCTGTTATGGTGTGTGTGTGTGTGCGCATGCACGTCTGTGTGGTTGTATTTTAAAGTGTTAGTGAGTTTTGTTTTTGCTGTATTTAAAGTGTGTGAGGGGCGGAATTATGAGGGAGAGGGTTTTTTTTAGTGTATGTTTGTGTTGCTAGTTTGGTGAATGATATTTGAGTATATGCGTTCATGTTCAAGCAAATTTTACGATGTATGTCTGAAAGTTTAGGCACATATCTGTGTGTATTATATGTTATATGTATATGTATGTTTGTGTTTGTTGGATGCATATTAAGTATGACATGGTGTATACGTTTTTAATATGTGTGCATGCAAGCACATGTGTACTAGAGAATGTGATTGAGTGCTTGAACATGCATGTGATTTAAGCATGTTGTGTGTGTGCACGTACACATGCTTGTTTGTGTGAGCGAGTGTGCAGAATAGCACTGCTGCAGTTATTCCACAAGGCTACACAACTGAGGCTGAATGTCAGTCAGCACGTTATCTCACTGTACAGCGTTTCACTGGCTGTCCATGGTTCTTTGCAGGTTAACCTGTTCGTGTAATAATTCATTCATATAACCATGTGCTATTAGATGACCAACAAATACAACTGTATGTTTTGGTCGGGGGGGGGGGGGGATTTATGTAGCAGGTACAACAAAATGAAGATATTTTGGTTTATATTTGCATGAATAAAATAAAATCATAATTATTGGTATTAAAAATATTTTAGAACAAAACAAAAACCTTAAAAAATACAAGACACTATTGGTTAGTTTTTACCCAACATTTAAAGAAAAAAAAAAGAAGGATTTTTAGCATAATAATTATTAACAGTACTTTAAACAAAATAAAATATATTATTGTACTGAAATGATATAAAACAACAGGTAAAGAATTTTGTCAATGGGCTAGGTTGATAAAACTGATAAAGGAAAGATAACTAAAAAATGTCATTTTATTTCATGCTGTCCTTATCTATATATTATGTGCACATCTTTCATTTTACAGCGCTACATTTACCACTGTTATCAGCAGTTTGCTTACATTATTTTCTTCTAAGACAGCCTCTGTTTACAGTGAACCTGTAACCGTTTCACCACAATTGATATGTATTATAGAAATACTGGTCAGTGTCACCAGCCGATCAGTCTTGTCATATTTATCTGTATATTTTTTGTATAAAAATAAATGTCTTACAGTAATTATTTTTGTTTGTTGTTGTTTTCATGTGTGGGCTGTCTGCACAAGATTAATGATTTAGCTGTTGATACTGGGTACTGTGGTCCATTAGAATCCAGAGACAGAGATAGAAATGAACCAGCACATTTACGGTTATATGGGGTCAGGCATAATTTATTATTAAGAACTCATGTTAGTGAAAAAGGAAACCTGCGGCTGCCACATAGGTTAGTCTTTCTAAATAGGTGTTTTATTTAAAGTTACTATGTCGAGAATATTTTTATTATTTAAACATTTAGAAAAGATGATGCAGTCATGTTATGTCTAACTGACATGCTCCATACCAGTCTAATTATGCTACTAAAGAGTACTATTGCTGTCTTTTTCACATTCAAACACTCAATGTTATAACATGTTCTTGCATGGGGAGACCTGCCTTGCTTAAACAAAATGGCGAAATTTGAATTTGGCGTTTGACAATATCCATTGATAGTAAAGGCTAACATTTGTAATTCAGGTACTGTAGTGCTTGTATGTAGTATTAGTAATCCGTGTTAAAACATGGTAAATTTCCAATGTCATTTTAACTACCATATGTGACATTTAGTTTGTCGCACCAGTTGTGGAGTACTGACCAGAATGAGAGCTAGCTCAACAGGTGGGATTGATCCAACGACCCATCGCACCATGAGTGAATACTATTGTTAACTCGGTATCTCTTATTTCAGCACTGATAAGGATGCTTGTCCTGAATCTAAGGTGATCAGTAACCCAATGGCAAGAGTCCCTAACTCAAAACACCTACATCAGATGTAGACACAATTTAAGGACTTGGGTTATAACGGCATGTGCATAAATGGGCACATATTTAGGTCTATTCAAGGATGTTTTAAAAAGTGTTGCTGATTTAACTCAGTAAAAGCATTCAAGTCTGACAGAACTGCTATAAAGCTTTGATTTATCGGGCCAGGTGTATATGACATTAATCCCAATGACTAAATAACTACTGATTTTGTGAGTTTCTTTCAAATAGGGTAAAGTTATTTCAGCATACCATTTGGTAAATATGTGCAGCTGCATTGTTAACTGAAAAATACATTATAGCTTAGTCTATGATACTGTAGTCTCTGAACATCAACCAAACCAGCTTGGACATCCCTTACACAAAGCAGAATGTGCACGATTATACTTCTGGTTTGTGGAGACATATAGGGCACACACCATGCTAAATAGTGGAACTGTGATGGAGTGTTTTGTGTTGGTTCTATTTCAGCTGGGTTGAATATTACTCTCAAATAATTATTTCCCCCATCCTAACAAGCATCACTGAATATTTTGTCAGCAGAAAAGTTATTTTGAGTAAAATGTAACTGTAATAAAATCTAAGTGTTCCATAAATGGCATAAGAAAACAACAAAATATGTATTCATAAATATTTATTATTTCATGGCATTTATAGTTAGTTGAATCACAATTTTTGTTAAGCTGTGTACCATGATAAAACTTAAAGGAATGTCAGAAATGTTGCTGTAAAAACAAGTGTTATCCAGCTCATAACAAACTCATTACAATCGGAATCTTCTGAAACTAGTCAGGAACTCTGATATACTGCTTTCGAAACAATACTTTAAAAATCTCACACCTGTACCAGTTGTTGTTTTTGAGACAATCAAAATGAATGCTTGCTTCTGCAAAGAAATAATAACCCTGCATCTTAACAATAAACTTACATTAAAATCCTTTCACAAATCTGCTGACGTTAATTGACAATAAAATTATTACTGTACATTAAAAAATCATATAGAAAATTTAACAGTGTATTATACATACAAGCAACTGTCTCTTCTTGTGTGCATTTCATATTCTGTAATATATTATTTGTAAAACTGTTACCATGTCCAAATAAACTGTATGGCATATCACATAAATAGCATCACACTACATACATATTGGTGCATGAAAACCAGTGTATTTTACAATAATTATAATGCTGGATGAACACATTGCAGTAAAATGTCAGTTCACTAAGATCACTTGTTAACTGATCCCTAGCTGCCAATATAAGGTGACCTGAGGTCGTGAGGTCATGACTTGGGACCCCACTTGACGTCCTTTATGCCATGGAACTGTCTCTTCAACTGTTGGCTGTCGGCCCATTCTGAATCCATGTACGCATCTTCAGAGTCTGCCTCCAGTTTCTACAATAATAGAAGTATTTATCTTTAACTGTTTTAATAGTCAGTATTTTGAAATATTTATTTATTTAATGCCACATACATGTTTATTAACAGTTATATCACAATTGGAAATATTTTAATGACAAAGAATGACATCAGAATGAGCATTAACTGAATAAAACGTTTAGATTGGATTACATCTGTTCTAAATTATTAAGTAGGTTCAGTGTCTTTTTTTATCAAAACTATAATATTTAGTAGTTTTTATTTTATAAATTAATGTTAAGGTAAGACTGAAATAGAGAACAAGATTTTCTGTGGAATGTTTATGCAATACAATTAATAGAGGGGGTTGGTTTTATCTTTTATAAACAAGATGACCCAAATCAAAACTTTTATCTCTCACAATTAAAGTTGCCCAAGCAAGAATTTGGTACTATTTGGTAACCTGGTAACTGGCATAATTATGAATCCCTGAGGTGCTACTCTAACAGTGTATATTTTCTTTTACCTTCCAGTCCTCCTGTTTTTTGTAGTAATAGGCCATCATTTCCTTCTGCTGCTCTGGTGTGATAACCGGCTCTCTGCTAGGCGCTCCTTGACCAACCTGACAAAGGACAACATGACTTTTTTAACGTAAAATTATTTACTTTTTATCACATGATCTCATAAGAACAGAGCTTTCCCCAAGGCGCTTTTGCATAGCGGGCCGCTATGCCTTAGCCTGCTATGTAAGTGCTTTGGACGTTTTTGACCAGTATGTAAGCGCCTTAAATCGACTGCCACTACTCCTTAAAATCATTCAAAACAATTACTACATTCGGCGAGTTTCGCAGTCACCGATCTCTGGCAAACAACTTGTGAAACTTTTATGTCACACTATCTCCCCTAATTACTAAGAATCGTGCTTACATAAACAGTAACAATGGACCGATCTCCAACACCCTATTATTTATTAATTGCTTCTTTTATTATTGTACCAGACGTAAGTGGAGCGGCCGCCACACCTAGCACTGTAATAATGTACACCTAAACTGGTCTTCGACACATGCGCTGCATTTACATGAAGTTGTTTCCCTTTCAGAAGATGCTTTCTAATTCTTTAATAATCGCGTATTATAAACCATTTTATTACATCAGTTAATAAATTAAAATACCTCATCGATTTAAATAATACATCTCTTTATCTAAAATAGACATATTAATAGCATTAGCTCTCAAATAGCGTTTAAGGCCTACACTTCAGAAATTTTCGACTGAACACGGAACAAGACGAAACTGCGACATGTTAAACAGATACGTCAAACAAACATTAGTTTTACTTCGCCGAATATTAATCCGTAAACTATCTCATTCTTTTCTTTATTTCCTCCATTACTTGTTAAACATACAGCCGAGTAAAAACGAGTCACTGATATAAGAATCATTTGTTTATGGGTTAATTAATTAATTAATTATCTAACAACAACAATGACGACGACGATTATTATTATTATTATTATTATTATTAAAGCAGGCGTTTCGCACCCAATCAAATTTGCCCCTAGACTGTTTACCCCAGATAATGGGTGCCAAGTCAGTTTGATCCAAATTAT
>JAUTBW010049992.1:0-11004 GCA_032361425.1 Peltospira smaragdina
ATATGCTGAATATTGGTTTGATGAAATCACATGGGTATACAAATGAGGAATTTGTCATTAGCCCATTGGACCAGAGCCAACTAAAAGTTACTAGCCCACCAGAATTTTTACTAGTCTGCCAGCCTGTAGAACAATCAATATATATTTTTAAAACAATAATACAATATTTAAATATACACCACAGCCTGTAGAACAATAATCAATATATTTTTTTTAAAACAATAATACAATATTTGAATATACACCTCACCTCAAATGATCATCTATTGAAAACAAATCATGTTGATATTAATTTTTATTGTAATTTTTATCTTATATGTATCAGTACAATATTGAAATGGTGCAATAAACTTGTAATGGGTGCAATAAATTAAAATATTTTAAACTGTTAGAATTATCAAATATTGGCAGTTAACATTAGCCTTATTTTCTTCTGTTATTTACTCCTTTTTTTTCCTCCATAGACAAAGAAAAGTGATATTATGTCCAAACATCAAGAAACTTCAGCAGATCCAGTAACAGCAGCAGCAGCAGCATCACAAGAACCCTCTGGAATCATGTCTGGAGCTGTGGCAGCCTTGGCAGCGTTGTGGTCATCACAAGAGGTTCCCAGTAAAATTGTGACCCCAGACACCAGTGGTGAACCTCAAGAAGCTAGTGACTCCAAACACAAACCAGAGAATAGTGTGGAACCCAGCAGAGCGGTGACAGATGCTGACAAAGCCAGGACTGCTGTTACATCTGCAGCAGCAACAGCAGCAAGCATTGACAGAACCCTAACACCAGAACCATCTGACGGAATTACAGCTATAATGCAATCGCCAGTGGTTACTCCAACCAAAACTGAAGAGAAGCATACAAATGTTGATGCTGTTGAAAGCCATTCTGATGTTGATACTGCTGAAAGTCATTCTGATGTTGATGTCAAAGTCAGAACTGAGACAGGTGTTGAGAAATACAGTTCTGTGTCTCAGACCAGATCAGAGTGGTCACAGTGGTCTCATTTTGCCAGTGAAGACTTCAACATGGAAATCGACTATACAGACTTCAGCTTTGATATGCCTCATCAGTTTGAAGAGACCATACCTGATGGGACGGACAGCCCCGATGTTCCGGCCAACAGATCAGGAGAGAATACGCCAGTGCAGGATGAAATGGAACACAATCAAGACCAAGATAGTGAGATCAGGGCGGCCACTCCTTTGATTGATGAGAGACCGCATGATGGTTCGTCCTTCACTTCTATCGGGACACATGATCCAGTGGTTGTTTCAAACGTCATCACTTCAGCTCCTGCTGTTATTCATGAACCGTTGGCCATAGTACATCAGAGTGGATATCAGCCTCTCACATCTCATCTGTTAGTTAAAGACTCACTAGTTACTACCTCACCATCCAGCAAACACTTCACTCCTATTGATAGCCCTTATGTTGTCAACACTGGAACTTGCAGCAATTCTGAATCTTCTGCTGTTGCTGAACATGATGTGGTTAAGGATGTTGATTGTGACTCTCTTTCAAGACAAGGGACTCCGGTGCAAGATGAGCCCTACTTGTCCAGTTATTCTTCAGATCAGCAACTGAACAGACTACCTGTGCTGCCTGAACAACAGTCCTGTTCTGTTTATCAGCCCACTCACATACCTCACTTTGCTCACCTACAGAGTGGACAGTCACTGTTCACAAAGCAGCCGGACATGTCCACTTCAGGACATCAGTCTGCATTCACTTCTGCTGTCAGTGGAAGTCCACAGCTTTCTGGGGCAACAGAGCCCAGCACCAGCAGAGAGTCGGAGAAACAAAAGGAGAAACGATCTGAAAGATTGCTGCAAGTGTGTCTTGTTGATTTTAAAAAGGTAAGAGGCCAGGTGTCAAAATGTGAAATGGTGTGAGTAGCAGCTAGTGCGTGTCCAAGTGGTGTGATTCCATCTGATGCTGTTGTATCAGCAGTTAAGACAGCATTTAAGAGAAGTACAGTAAACTACACTTATAACAAACAGCAAGGGACCGGCAGTATTAGTTTGCTATAGCAGTATATGGATCATTCTCCCAAAGTTGAGTAATTTTATGTATCTGTCAACACCGCAACCTGGTATCATCATTTGCTTGTTTTTGGATAATGGAATGAGAAATGAATTTAATGTTCCCTGGATTCATGACAACTGGAATATTTATATATTTCAGGGAACAATAAAATTAATTTCTCGATCCATTATCCAAACCAAGGACATGATGATACTAGGTTGCGGTGTTGACAGAAATTACACAACTTTGGGAGAATGTTCCATTTCGTTATATACATATACTAGTAACTCACAGAAAGGACAAAATCGGACTTTACTAACAGTTCATTATAAGTACGTTCGTTGTAAGCGTACTTTATTTAAAAAAATTTTTTTTTTTTTTTTTTTTTTTTTTTTTTTAAATTAATGCCATTTGTCTCAGCAGCAAGAGTCAATGCCTTACTGACTGTTTCATTTGTAACAAGTGGTGTCCTATTTTTTAACCATCATCCTGTTTCCCAATGATAGTTACATTTTTATACAGAAACTATAAACACTTGTACAAGAAATAGTACATAATATTTTTACTTGTTTTTCAGATAACCAAGCAGGACCTAAAGAGTAACTGTACCACATGCAGAAATGGCAACAGCCTTGCAAGAAAATTCAAAGTAGATTCACGGCCCTCAACCAAAGATAAAAGAAAATCAGGAAAACGCAATGAAGCACATGAAAACGTTCCTTGTGATGTGCTGGGTGTAAAAGATGTTACATCCAGACAAGCTGAAACAGACATGACATCCAAACTGGTTGATGTTGAAACAGATGTTAAACCTAAACTGGTTTTACCTGACATTGATGTCAAACCAAAACCAGTTGCTGGAGAAATCTTATATAAATCAATTGTTACTGACTTGGAAATTAAGCCAAAATCAGTTTCTAGTCAAGAGGATGTTAAGCCAGTCATTACCAATATTGGTGTTACACCCAGTCCAGTGACTGAAACAACTGTTAGACCAAAATTGATGGATATTGAAATGCATAATAAACGAAAACTGGTTGATACTATAACAGATGCTAAACCCAAACCAGATGTGACATATAAAGATGTTAAATCTGTAATGGATGATAGTGATGTAGATGTGAAGCCAAAATTGGTAGGTAGTGACGTAGATGTGAAACCTAAACTGGTTGATAGTGACGTAGATGTGAAACCTAAACTGGTTGCTGCTGATGTAGATGTAAAACCAGTGAAACCGAACCTGGTTGATGCAGATGAAGAGGTGAAACCAAAACTGGTTGATAGTGATGTAGCTGTGAAACCAAAACTAGTTGATACTGATGTAGCTGTAAAACCAAAACTGGTTGATAGTGATGTAGCTGTGAAACCAAAACTAGTTGATACTGATGTAGCTGTGAAACCAAAACTGGTTGATAGTGATGTAGATATGAAACCAAAACTGGTTGATACTGATGTAGATATGAAACCAAAACTGGTTGATACTGATAAGACTATTAAACCCAAATCAGCTCTTATTGATCCAGATGTTAAACCCAAACCAACTGTCATTGAACACGATGTGAGACCTAAAGCTGTTATTATACCCAAATCCGTTCTAATTGACCCAGATGTTAACCTCAGACTTGCTGATGCTGATAAGGATGTTAAACCAAAACTAGTGGAGGCTGAAGCTGTTAGCAGAATGGTTAGCAATGATAATGATGTAAAATCCATACTGGTTGCAGCTGATACTAAGCAAACTGGTGTAACAGGAATTCATGGAGATTTAGATGCTGAAAAAGTAGAAAGTAGAGTTTGGTCAGAGGAAGGGATCAAAGATGGGGATCAGCAGGAACTCAGCAAAACATTTTGGGATAATGTTGCTTCTTTGTCAAAGAAGAAAGAGAGTATAAAGAAAGAACTAGAAACAGATACAAAATATGACAATGAGCATTCTAATGATGGAAGTAGCAAGGTAGATGATGATAATGTGAAAAATGAGGAAAACATTCCTCATGAATCTGAAAAGCAAAACATGAGGAACACATGTGACCCAGAGGATATCGATGTCATTGGAACCCATACGCGATTTCAGATGCCATCTACTGTTGAGAAAAGGACATTATCTATTAGATTTAAAACAAAAGAAGCCAAAAAGACTGAAGAAAATCTGCCAGGCGATTCAATGTTGAATATTCAGAGAATTTCCACGATAGGAAAGACATACTCGAGTGTTCAGGAAAGGAATAACAAGGCAGGCCTGCCTGTGAGTGTTGAGTGTTCTCTGGCAACTGTAAGACAGTCTTCATCTCCATCAATTGTGAAGTCTCAGACACCTTCAGCCACATCCAGCGTTTCTACCATGAAAGTATCACCAGTAATGAAACCAGTCGAAACTACATCCAGTGTTTCAAAATCGGGAGATGCTTTAAGTAGAAACGCTGAATCGCATACAACAAAAGTGAGCGTGTCCTCTGAGGTAGGACATGGGGAACACAGTCAGTCTCAAAGTGGCATCAGTGGACAGTCAATTCCGGTACTAGGTGCGGCTAGAGGAACAGCACACAAGAATGAGGAACCCACACCTGTGCCTGTAACCAGTGAATGGAGTAGTCAGACTTCCAGTTATCAGCAAGTTCCTATACCGACACGTCCTCTTGAGAAACATTTTGCAGGAGCTCCATTAATTAAAAAACCTGCAGCTGTAGGAAGTGTGAATTTCGTGTCACAAAGTCCACATGGATATGTCTCCAGTCAGCCGGCACAATATCTCCCTGTGCATTCTCTGACACATACACAGCCTGTGCATTCACTCGCTCCATCACAAGCTACACAGTCGGCCACTCCAACCCAGCCTGTTCAGTCAGGCGGTTTTACTTCCCAACATATGGATATTCCATCAACCAGACTGACATCAGCAGTTCCACTGCCTTGTGCAGCATCATCAGCTTCTGTTAGTGCTTTTCAACCACAGATTCCACAATATGGACATCTTACAACACCCAGAATGCCAAACCAGTTTCAGCCTGTTGTTTCAAATGTTCTTTCGCATGTTGGCCAGCCAGTGATGCCTGTGAACAATTCTACCGTCAGCTACCCTATTGTGGGTCGTTTTGTGTCGTACCCACAGATTCCCTCGAACATCTTGTCTCAACACATGCCAACTGCTTCTCCAGTACAGCCGATGTATTCTGGAATATATCAGCCAGCTTACTACAGGCCAATGGCGGCTGCCACGCATCCTCAGTTTGTGAGTCCTGTTCAGCAACCTGTTCAATACTCTACATATTATCCCACCTCACAGATACCGTCGAAGAAGTCTTCAGATTTGACACAGTGGTTTGCCGATATTGTTGCTCCCAAACGAGAGCGGTCGAGATCGCCAGTGTATAACGAGTCAGATGATTCTTTAACCAGCTCCATGAGTTCCGATGGCAGGAAAAGAGACCTGTCTACGACTTCTGATAGTTCCATGGACTCGTCTTTGGTAAAGAGGAAGAGATCCATGGTAACAAATCTACGCCACATACCACTGGAAGATTCAGGAGGTGGGACAGCAGGTGGGTCACAGTCACAGCAAAAAAACAGTGGTTCTTTTTTAGTCCATTCTAGCCGGGACGCATCTCTTGGGGATATGGTGTGTGCTGGCAAAGACAGAAAAACTACAGATTCCCCATTTAGACATGTTCCTGAAACAGATTATGAAGTTGAATGTAAAAAGCCCAAGTTAGATGACGAAATTGAAAGAATCGACAGCTTTCACAACCAAAATAATAACAATAAGGGCACAGGAGAGACCTTGAAAAAAGAAAGCAAATGGAATGATGTGGATTGTGTAAAATCTGAAAAAGATAATATCAAAAGTTACACAGCTGGAAATGATGCCTTTAACAGTTTTGATTTAAAAGATGACCGCAAAGAGGAAGATAAAGATGCAGACAATAGATATGTTTCTATAAGTTCACAGTCTCTTAGCAAAAATTACAAAACATATTCATTAGAAGTTGAGATCTCAAACACTAGTACACAGATTTTACCTTCGTCAGACAAAGAGTCGGCTTCTAGTGTAATAAATGATGGTTGTTCTGATGACGAGATTTCAGGTAGTAAGATACCTCTCACTTCCTCTTGTCAACTGCCTCAGGAACTGCTGTCACAGGTAACCATACAAGATCTGTCAGCTGCAAGAATGACCATTCTGAAAGCCTTAAATCAGCTGCCGTTATCTAGCGCTAGTGACTGTGAGGGTTCTAAAACACCTGACACCAGTACCACAACTGCTGCATTAGCTGATGATAAGTACGATCCGTTACAACCTACAGAGGATTCAGAAGAAGAAGAAGGTGAACTGCCAAGTGATGACTCTGAAGACTGCAAGGCAGAGGATGCTAAAACAGAATTAGAAAATTCATGTAATACCAGGAAAGATAATTATCCAGAAAAACTAAAACTTCCTCCTGATCCCTGCAGGTCTGTTGATAGATCATCGAAAAGTTATCACACAAAAAAGGTTGGCAGGGAATGGTCAAAAATGCTTCTACATAGTAAGGTACGTGAAAAAGTTTCCAAACCAAGAAGAAATATGATTGATTACAAAGATGACATGGCTGATGGGATGTATAAGCAAAAATCTCCAGAAAAGAAGTGGAAGCCCATTGCTTTTGTTGAGTGTAAAGAAAGAAGTAAAGACCGATCAGAAAGAAGATCTTCAGTAGAAGCTCGCAGCACAAAACAAAGACCAACTGAGATGAAAATGTTGCAGCCTATTGTTTGGAATAATGTTTCCCAAGAAACAGATAAACCGAGAACAGAAAGATCAAAATACAGGTCAACCAGCACTAGTAAGAACAATAAACAATCAAATACTAACAGACTGAATTCGAGATCTTGGAAAAGTACCTTCCAGGAAATTGATAAGGAAGTTCTCTTGGAAAAATCTTCTGGTTCAAAGGCTAAACACACTGCCTCAAATACATTGAAATCCATTCAAAAAGATATTAACACTGATTCATACAGAAAAGCTTCAGAAAGAACTTCCACTTTCAAAAATACAGCTAAGTTGAAGTTGGAAGATACCGATCAGCAATTGGGCATGGCAACAGTGAAAAAAGCTCAGCATGTTAAGAATGGTAAAGAGACTCTGACACTAAGACAGTTCATGCAGGACAGACTAAACATAGCTGACCCTTCAACAGTTCAGAGAAAACTTCCCTGGTCGCTGAATCTGGACATCAATAGCCAGTCGAGAAACAAAAGGAGGAGAATACTGCACAAGGACAAGGTAGTTGCCTCGCACCACAGTGTGGAGAATAATAAGATGCGGAATGATGAAAACAACTTGGCTAATTCACCCATGTCTGACCCCTCTTTTCTGGATTCTCCAGAAAGTGTGGAAGAAATAAAGCTAGAGGATTTTACTAAAGATAGAATACTGCTGGAACTTCAGCTTATCGAGGAATGTCTTCAGAAGTGTTCCGTGGTCAGTGAACCACAAAAAGATATGCTACCAAGTCACATTCATTCAGTGCCCAACAGTACTCAGTATCATCCAAGACCTTTGACTAACTCGGTGAATAAACTGTCTAATGTGGACACTATGTGCAGTGGAGTCTCTGTGTTTCAAAATGGACAACAAGTGGCTAATATGACAAGCTCGCACCATGATGAAAATCATCACACTTCTCTAAACCCTTTTGCCGAGTTTCCTTCTTTTGATGATGCTAATATCAAACAAAATTTCGGATCTTCTCTGACCTCTGGATCTGTCAAAGAAAGAGATGCATTGGTTGAAGTGCAGCATGACCTTCTCGAGGCTCTGCGTAACCAGGCCAATATTGGCAGGTCTCACCAAAAGGTCCCCAATGACATCTTGTTCCCCAGCGAGACCTCAAAGCTCTACACAGAGGAGGGATGCTTCTTAATGCTTCTGGTGCCAATATCCAAGAAGCCCTACCAGCGGCTCTTGGACATCAAGATGAAGCTTCAGAACCTGTTCAGGGAGAAGGTGGTGTGTGCCAGTGAGAACAACACTGCCCGCCTGTTGGAGCTCAACAAGGAGATCAAGACTGTTCAGAATCAGAGGAAGAATATGATGACCACTTTCACTGGGTCTCTGGGCAAAAAGCGACTGCGACGCTTAAACTTGACGAAGAACCGCTACGACTTGTGTTTGAAGTACCTCGTCCGACAGTACGGTAGAGAGTGTCTCAACAGGCTGCTGTATATTCAGACTCTGAACAAAGCTATAAGAAGCCACGTGAAGATTGTCGAAAGAGAACTGGTATGTTGATTTTATTAGTTAATAATAATACAGCATGTAATTGTAAAGTGCTTACTGACACAGAGGTTCTGGAATTTTTCCAAATTTTAATTGCTGTAAGTTCAAAGGATTTGAAAATTCACTGGCCATACTTATAATTCACTGTAATAATTTAATTATTTACTGGCCCAAGTTTAAAAATCGCTGGCCATGGACATCTGGCCAGTGTATTCTTGAGGCCTTGATTGACATGTGCATTAGGAACCAATCAAAATAGTGTCCAAATAATCCTAATTCTCTGTTGATTTTATAAATATTTTAAATGATACTTTGTAGGTACAGTATCTTTTTAAATGTAATGATTGTATTTTCTAAAAGGTAAATTTTCTAGAATTTTGAGCTTTTTGATGTCATCAGTCCCAGGTGATCTCTCAAACCTGTTGGGCATTGTGGTGAGAGGGTATCATTGATAAGACATGATGTTATAAACCCAGTGGCAATTTTAAATTGCTGAACAAAATACAGAGCGTGTGCATTACGTCATAGCATTCGACTGTATATTTGGCGGAAAGTTACCATAACAACCTGTTACAAGCTTTGATTTTTGAAGAAGTCTCTGGAGCCACGTGGTTGTGGTTGCGGATTGCCAAAGACCATGTGAATCAGAGTAGTTTGTTCAAACCCAAGCAGTTGACACCTTGTGTTTTTCATTATTATAGATGTGCTGTTCTCTTTATTCCAGGCTTGCCCTTCAGTATGAGAATGCTGAAGAAGCTGCTTTGTGTACAGTGCTACAGAAATACAGCATTATAGTGCTCAGCATCTGCCAAGACTGCAGTTTTGTCACATAAATTAATAACACAATATGCAAACACACACACACACACACACACACACACACATTCATTCACACACATACGCAGATTCATTGATACATTTTTACTCTTAAATCCACTCTCTCTCTCTCTCTCTCTCTGTCTCTGTCTCTCTCTCAAGATTCTCATCACTCTCTCTGTCTGTCTCTCTCTCTGTCTCTGTCTTTCAAGATTCTATTCACTCTCTCTGTCTCTCTCTCTCTCTCTCTCTCTCTCTCTCACTCTCCCCTATCTCTCTCTTTGTCGCTCTATCTCTGTCTTGTCCATCTGTCTTTCTGTACCCTTCATTACTTACCAAGTAAACCTTTATTACTGTCCTTGTGGCTTAGCAGCACCTGTGAATTTCAAACTGTCAGACATAAGGAAAACAACAGAGAGATGTAGCACACACTAGAATGTCTAAAGTAGTTGTCCTACAATATTTGTTGTGTACATTTTGTTTTATCAGTTGTGTTAAGTGCTAGACAAGCTTATGAATTCTTGCCAGAACCTCGGCCCGTGCTTATAAAACTTTTTTCAGTCTCAATCTCTAATAGAGTCTACACTTGGATCTGGCGTTGAGTCGCGACTCTGCTGAGTTTGAGATTGTTTTTGTGATTATAAAACTACTTACTGTCTAAGTAGTTTTATAAGCATGAAAACAATCTCAAACTCATCAGGGTCCCAATTCAATACCGGATCCAAATTCAGACTCTATTAGAGATTGAGACTGAAAAAAGTTTTATAAGCACGGGCCCAGTTTTATTTCAGTTAAACTGAATGTAGACCAAGAGTTTTATAGGCAAAAAATGTTATATTGTATTTACATCAGGACTTGGAATCTGTAAATAATACAAATTGTTTTCACAGTGTAGTTTGTTGGTTGTTTTCAATAACAGGATACCAGATATAACATTGCGATCATGTGAACCATTATACCATTGTGATTATGTATTAATTAGAATAATTTTTGTTTGTATTTATTAGCAGATTTTAGAAACATAAGTCCTGAATTTTGATCAGTGCTATGTTTGTTAACCAAAATAATAACTGCAAAGATTGATTGTTGGTGAAATAAGAATTTTTTTCGTTGCAAAATGTTTGCTGACCAATGTACTATTGTGAAGAACAGCATCCTTATTCACAAACGGGTGTAAATTTATGTATAAAACTTAGTACTAAGTCTATGTTTAACCATTGGTCCATGATGTCATAGATGCTACTTTCAGCCAATGATCAACTATAACGTTACGTTATGTGTGGACCATAACTTTACACTTGTTTGTGAATAAAGCCACAGGTGTCCAGTTTAGTTTTATTAGTCTTTAGCATTGAAGCCATGTGAATAAACTCTTGAGCAGCATTAATTGACACTTAACATTTAATTACGGTCCAGGTAGATCTCTAGTGCATGAGTTTTGACACTGTGCAAAACTAGGCACTTGTTAGTAGCAATGGACATAATGATTACACTGCAAGGAATTTTAAGTGACCAAGAAAACATTTTAATTTGATTAAAAAACAAAAATTGCAGTGAATAGGTCTGGGGGAAGATTTTGAAGTGATCTTAATGCTATGATAATGATAAATGTTGTAACTGATGAAGACACTACATGATTTTGTATATAACATCATCACTTAAAAGGAATTTACGCAATCTTAGCACTAAGAGAGCTTTGAAAATACACCCCCTGGTTTTGTTTTGTTCTCATCTTTATCACCATAGTCAAGATCATCTCCGGAATAGTATTCTGTGGCACAATTTAATGTATGAAGATCAGGGCCCGTGCTTATAAAACTTTTTTCAGTATCAATCTCTAATAGAGTCTACACTTGGATCTGGCGTTGAGTCGAGACTCTGCTGAGTTTGAGATTGTTTTTGTGCTT
>JAUTBW010050103.1:0-11003 GCA_032361425.1 Peltospira smaragdina
CATCTGATAATATTTGTTTCGAAAGTATACATTGTACTTAGTAATTACACCTACAGCCTCTGTGAGGACAGGTGTGTTTTGTATAGAAACCCCCACAGTGATTCCTGTCACCTGTATCAGTTTACACCTGGCAGGTATACAGTTTGTCCAGGTACAGAATTTCACAGTCATTAACCTGAGTGGTCGGGTCATACAGGTGTAAACACAGACAACAAACAATCTCTACCTTGCAGGAATGCTACACCTGGCTGCAGCATGTCAACACTTAATTTGTACCAGGGTGGCGAATACTGTACTTGGGTTCCACACTTCTAGCATTAATGGGTAAATTGAAGGACATTTTTGGAAGTGTTTTGTGTTGACTTATTGCCTTTCAGTGTGAAAAGAAAAGAGACAGCAGTAGACAGCAAAAGAGACACTGAGAGAGAGAGAGAGAGAGAGAGAGAGAGAGAGAGAGAGAGAGAGAGAGAGAGGAGAAAGAATGAGAGAAATGTACCAGGTGCAGTTTTATGATGACTCATAATGCTTTATAAATAAAACATTAAAAAAAATAAAAATAAAAAAAAATAATAATAATAATAATAATAATAATAATAATAATAATAATAATAATAATAATGATGATGATGATGATAATATTCATTATTGACTTCATCATCATCTTTAAGAAAGAGCTGACTATAGCTGAACATTTTAAATGTTTAAAATATAGCTACCAGAACTCATGCTATGGCTAATAGACTTTACAGTATGTGAAATCCAGCAATCAGAACTCATGCTATTGCACACTACAATATGTGAAATCCATCTATCACAGTTCATGCTATTGCTAATAGACTTTACAATATATGAAATCCAGCTATCACAACTCATGCTATTGCTAATTGACTTTACAGTATGTGAAATCTAACTATCACAACTCATGCTATTGCTAATAGGCTTTAAAATTTGTAAAAATCTAACTATCACAATCTGTGTTAAATTTGTAGCTGTCACAATTTTTTCTGTTCTTAATAATCTTTAAGATGTGTGAAATCTAGTTATCACAATTCATGCTATTGCTAACATACTTTAATAGTGAGTGAGACCCAGGCTATCACAACTCATGCAGACTTCAATTTTTTTTAAACCTAGTTATCACAATTCATGCTATAGCTATCATACTTTAATAGTGTGTGAGACCCAGCTAACACAACTCATGCAGACTTCAAAATGTTTAAAACCTAGCTATCATAATTCATGCTATTGCTATCATACTTTAATAGTGTGAGACCCAGCTATCACAATTCATGCAATTGCTATCATACGTTAATAGTGTGTGAGACCCAGCTATCACAACTCATGCTATTGCTATTATACTTTAATAGCTAGTGTGTGAAACCCAGCTATGATAACTTGTGGTGTTGCTAGTCGTCTGTTCTTTTCTGTTCTGTTCGTCTGTTCTGTCTGTGTAGTTGTTTGTCCTGTGTACTGTCGTGTGACTTGTGTGTTCTAGTATTACTGTAGATGAATTCCTTAAATTCCTTTTTTATTATTTGCTGTTGGTTAATATACCCCTTTGTGTGTTTGAGATTGTTTAGTTACTAGAGTGTGTACCTCATCTATGTAGTAATATGTAACTGAGCACAAAGTAACTGGCTAGGTGTTAAAATGTTAAACATAGTATAAACACAAATATATTTTTAATATATCAATTGTAAATCATATCTTGAGTATAATGAAAGAGATGATATTGTTGTAACTGATATTTGTATGCATTAGTGAGTGAAGAAATATGTGTTGAACCTTAAAGATTATGTACCGGTATATCATTAAAATAAATAAATACAAATTACAATTCACTTGAAAAATACAAATGTCTGTCACTATATGCAAACATATATTTAATATAATGAGTTGTTAGTATTGTACTTTACTTGCATCCAGTTAAAGTTCAGTTATGCTGTCTGTGATTTTCTGTTTAGGGGAATGTATAGTAATTATAGCATATTAAGCTTCTCTTTTATATCATCTTTATGTCCCATGTGAAATAATTTTCAGCTGTCATGATCTTTAATGAGTGACAATGAAAAGTATTTTTTAATGATGGACATAAACATGACTTGAAATGGGAGTGAGTTTATATCCTATTTATTACCCAATAATCATGTTTTAACTGGAAACAATTAACTTCAGTCATCTTTTAAGTTCATGATGTCAAACAAAGATTTGTGACGTGATGTGTGATGTGGGACGTAGCACATTAGTAGGAGGTAACATTTTGATACATGCCTTTATACTCTGGACTGACTGAAACGTAGCAGATTAACTCTATCATTCAACCTTTTAAAACTTTTAATTATTATCCATTATTTTGCTCATGTTTTTTTCCAAGTGCAAAGAGTTTTGTGTGATAGAATTATTCCCTTTTATGGTCCACTGATTTCTTGTGGACAGGGGGGGTTGTTGAAAGAGGTCATTGCTTCAGTTTGCTGATGTTGAAACACATGGATAATAATTTAGTTTTCTTACACTCACTTACTGAGCCTTTAATTATGTAGTACTTGCTCTGTCTTGGAGCTGGTATTGGGATATGAACCCAGTACCCATCACACTTAAGCTATTACTATTAGTGACTTGATTTGTTTTGTATGGAGTAGTCACTGAGTGACATAAAATGTTGATAAACTGAGTTTGTTATATAAAAAGTCTCACTTGTTCTAATTTGTTATTAACAGCTATTGATTGTTACAACTAAAGTAGCACGATGCCTTGAATTAAATGAATTGAATGAAACTGTGGCCTATTTATGTTAAGAACTGTTAGATGTGACTAAAACATGTATGGTTTTCCTCACAATCAACAAGTTTCTTTCATGTGACATAAAAATCAGTGTGTATAACTCAGTGGTTGATATTTTAGTTAACATAAGCTTCATAAGCTTTAAAAAAATACTGTATAATTATATTAAAAACTATTTTATTTTACAATTTTAGTCTTGCATTATTATAATGTATTTTTAGTTACTGATTAGTTGTACTTGAAAATGAAAAAATAGAACAAATGTGTTAGAATTAAAGATATGTATTATTATTTTATCAAGATATTCTTGGATATACATATAACATATCAAATAATTAGCAAATTTATGTCCTAATAGACATACATAAAATAAAATTGATGTGTTATTAAAATGAACAAATATATTTAAATATGTAATAGGTTTATTTTTGTGAACATGTATTTGTATTACAATTATATTTTGATGCTATAAAAAAGTATTTTATTCCTTAATGGATATTTTAGTGAACATATATAAGTAATATCATTTTGAACCAGTTTAATATGCATCCAATAATTCCTTGATGATTAATTTAGTGATTAAAAGTGATACGATTATGGACAAGTATATTTGAATCCTATAATAAGTAGACCTATGTTATTCAAGGGTTGATATTTTAGTTAACATTTATACGTAATACCATTATGGACCAGTATATTTGAATGCTATAATTCCTTGGTAATTAATTTAGTAACCATTTATAAGTGCGACCATTATGGGCCAGTATCTTTAAATTCTATAACAAGTATTTTATTCCTTGGTGGACATTTCAGTAAACATATATAAGTGTTAACATTATGGATCTTATGATATTCATATTTGGCTGGTATGATATTTTCTTGCTTGATATTTTAGTGAATGAGTATATTTGAATCTATAATGAGTATAGTATTCCTTGGTGGATATTTTATTAACGTATATCAGTGATACCATTATGAACAACTAGATTAGAATCCCATAATAAATAGACTATTTCTGGATGAACATTTACAACTGACCATGTGTGTCTGTGTCTATTTACAGATATCTATTGAGGTGGATGGTGTCCACCGGCGTTCCGGCAGCACGACAGGGACGTTCACACAGCTGTCGAGCAGTGTGTTGTACGTGGGCGGCAGTCCCAACACAGGACAGCTGGCTGGAACCAGTGTCTTCCAGAACTTCAAGGGATGCATGCGCAAGGTGCGTTGTGCTGGTGGTCTTGTTGTCAGTAAAACATGGTTTAATAATAATTTGGTCAATAAAAAAACGTATTGTCATAGAGCTAAATATTTTCAATTTATTTTCAAATCCATTGACCTTATGGCAGGAAGTATTTAGTAAAAGATAATATTATTTAGTCTGCAAATTCAGAGCTAGTCTGTTCTAGATGTAGTGATGAGAAACTGGTGCAGGTTGTAGGTGAATTCTGTCAAAGGCACTGGCACCTGATTGTAAGATGTGAGCTAAAATATGTTTTAAAAATAATAATCAAAAAACTAAATTAGCATGCAAATTAATACAATAATAAAAATAAAATAATGCTACACTCAACACATTTCTATTAATGGTTATAACAGCATCAGAAAACTGTTTTAATAGAAACATCTTAGATCAACTACTTATCAGGCTGACATCTTCACGACTAGCTGAGGCACCCTAGAAACTATACAAATGCTAGCAAACTGTTTTGTTCTGTATAGCCAGTAGCTAAACTGAATCACACAGATTATATAAGTCAGGTTGCACCTTACTTATATACATACATATTATATTTATCTCCCAAATTTTTATCACCATCTATGTCATTATCTCTTTATAGCATCCATATATCTTTGTATATATCGTTTTAAACCGTCCCTTTAGCTTAAAACGTGATCTGCTAAGCTGATATGTTAATGCCATAAGCCTATAAAACACAGATTTTATAGATCCTTAGGGGTTTTATTTATGGCATTGTCTATAGCTTTAGCCAACTTGCATCAATACATGACATTTAGAAATTAGTCTGTGTTATCTCTACACTGTTTTACTGCCAGGCAATTAACAAAGCTACAAACCTTGAATACAAAATTTCCATCTCAGCCACTGATCCTGTATATTTAAATTAAAACATATATCATTGGCAGTGTATCTAGTAATCCATATCCTAATTGCTGTAAAATTAATTAGGATATACCAGAAGTAATCTTTAGGTAATAACAGAATTTAGTTGTTTTTCAATGTGTTTTTAAATATATATATTTGTGTGAAAAAGTGTGAAATTCCACATATGATCACATGATTAAAAAAAATTGATATGCTGTTAAAGGTATTGTCATGACATGATAGCGAAGGTCTGTTATAGTGGATCTTTTTCAAACTTTAATATAGTAAACATTTGACGATATATGTTAAATCTGACAGTTTACAAGTAAACTAAAAGTTTAATTGTATTTGAACTGAAAATTCAGATCTATAAGATTTAAGTCAAATACTGTATTAAACATATTCCATGGACTCAACTTTTAAAATAAGAAAGGCTAGACACCAAACAATATAGTCTCAAATATATAAAACTTAACATCTTACATCTTGATTCACTAATGAAATATTTGAACTTAAAATTCAGTTTTATAAGAATTAAACCAGATACTGAAATAAAACTAGATACTGAAATAAACATATCCAATGGACTGTAATTTTAAAATAAGAAAGACTAGACATCAAATAAGGTAGTCTCAAATATATACCGTAACATCTTACAGCATGATATACCAGATACTGAAATAAAATCAGATACTGAAGTAAACATATCCCATGGACTGTACTTTTAAAATAAGAAAGACTAGACACCAAACAACATAGTCTCAAATATATAAAACGTAGCATCTTACAGCATGATTCACTAATGAAATATTTGAATTTATATAAGAATTAAACCAGATACTGAAATAAACATGTTCCTGGGACTGTACTTTTAAAATAAGAAAGGCTGGAAACCATATATGGTACTGATAGTCTCAAATATATAACGTCATACAGCGTGGTTCATTAATGAAATATTGCGTTAAAATATCATGCTAGATTTCTCCAGCAGACTGGCTCAGTAACTGTTAACAGATAACAGGCAGTAGATTTATAGCCCTGTATAGATTTTCTACTAATGATGTTCGGTTTGTCAGAATAGTTTAGCAAGAACACATCATTTTGGTGACCCAGAGTCAGTATTCTACCTTATCTTTCCACAGCATTCAGGATTTAATGAGTGTATGTTGAGCACTGAATGGAAAACACTATTACTTCTTTGTATTTTATGTATAGATAGAAACCTACAGCTAACAGAAATGTAGGAGGGGTTTTAATGAGAGAGTTTTTTTATATAGGGTTGTCCAATAAAGATTTGAGCTTCAAACCACACAGTTATATTGTTCTTTGTATTAGAATTTTCTCTGTAGGTAATATTTGTAAGATAAGTAAGTTAATTATGGTATCATTATAAAGATAATTAATGTCATTTATACTTTCATTTTACATTTATTATATGAACTTAATGAATTTAAATAATACTGAATCTACATAATATGTGATTCTGGTTGTCCTTTATTAGAATAGACTGAAATATGTTCCTCTTAAATTGATGTTCAGACAAATTTTGGATAATGGGTTAACCTTGATCCTATAGTATAAACACCTGTACCTTTATAAGGATGCTGCACGTTTTGTTAAAACGAGGGGGAAAACATATATCAAAATAAATATATCTTAAATGATGATGGTATATATCAAATTACATTGTGATGTTATCACTTAACAGATATTTACATAAACATAATCAGGCCCAATGTTTATAAAACTTACAGTCTAAACTTTAATAAAGTCAACAGTTTAACATAATGATATTTGAATGGCGTTCCCAAAACATTAAATTCTGACATCGTTGAAGTGTAGACTTTAAGGTTTAGAAACATGGGCCCTGGGACCCAGGTAAATGATCCTTTGTGTTGTTTCAGGTGAAGTACAAGGCTGACAACATTGAGCTGGACCTGACCGAACTGGCCAAGACAGAGCACAGCCTGATCAGTGTGTTCGGAGACGTCATCTTCAACAAGTGTCAGGAGCTGGCCGAGTCCCACCCCATCACCTTCACTACCCCAGAATCCTTCATCACCCTGCCCACCTGGGAGGTAAACCACCACCGTGGCTCTCTGGCCTTCCAGTTCCAAACCACAGAACTTAATGGAGTCCTCATGTACAATTCTGGTCCAGAAAACCTTAAGGATTTCTTTGGTATTGAAATCCTTGATGGTCACCTTTATCTTGTTCTTGACCTTGGGTCAGGAGTTCAAAAGGTCAAGGCCAGCAAGCACCAGGTCAGTGACGGCAACCCACATGAGGTGTACGTGGACTATCAAGGACAGCAGGGTTACATAACTCTGGATGGAGTGAAATCGTCCTATTATTCAGATGGCACTAATGATCAGCTGGAATTATCTGGGTTTCTTTATGTTGGTGGGATAAATGATAAGTTGGACCACACCTTGCTTCCCCAAGAGATGTGGGCTGGCATGTTGGGTCATGGTTATGTGGGTTGCTTCCAGGACCTCGTCATCAATGGCAAGAAGGTGGACCTCGTGGTAGCAGCCAATGGACAGGAGGCCAAGGGAATTGCTGAATACTGTCACAGGACTGAGCCACAGTGTCTCAGTCATCCCTGCATGCATCATGGGATATGTCTGGAAGGCTGGAACCGCTTTGTGTGTGACTGTCGAGCAACTGGATACATTGGAGATGTGTGTCAAAAAGGTTTGTTTACTTTTGTCTTAAGGGTTAAAATACATTAGGCTGAAATTGGCTGTGAGTGATGCTTTTATGTATTATCTGTCCAAGCCCGGTACTTTTAAACATTAAAGTCTATACTTTAATAAAGTCCAGATTTTACCATAATACCATTTGAATGGTGTTCCCATGATTTTAAAGTATAAACTTATTTAAAGTCTAGACTTTAAGATTTATAAGCACAGGGCCTGGACTCAGTCACTGGTCTTACCAGAGTCTGCACCCCATGACAAACATGCCTAGAACAGTTACTGGATACAGACACATTAAAACTTTTGATAGATGCCATTAGTGTGTCTTGATGTAGATCTAAATACAGACACATTAAAACTTTTGATAGATGCCGTTAGTGTGTCTTGATGTAGATCTAGATACAGACACATTAAAACTTTTGATAGATGCCGTTAGTGTGTCTTCATGTAGATCTAGATACAGACACATTAAAACTTTTGATAGATGCCGTTAGTGTATCTTGATGTAGATCTAGATACAGGTGAGATTGTGGTTTGGCAGCAGATGACATGCCTACTTTTAGCATATATATTTTAGTAAGATTAGATCTTCAGAAATGTTGTATTATGCATTTTTGTCCTTATATTCACCTAGTCTAAATACTATGAAGATAAGTGTAGGTAGGAAATATCTAAATGTGATACAGTGTAAAACAATTATAGTAAACAGTTTTTAAAAACCTGCTAGAAATATTAAACTTAATATTAAAATCACCATATTTGTGTTGGTGCAAACAATGATTGTGGTAGCACACAACAGAACAAGTTATAGACCTACTTTTTAGCCTACATCCAAATTCACCAGATCCAGTTTTTGCGCTGTGCTGTTTATTTATTTCTACCTGAAAAATTTAATGTTTGTCTGTATCCTACCTAAAAGGTATATATTTGAGTGTTTTTAGTTTGGGATTTATTTTCTTTATATTCTACATAAAAAATGAGAAAATTATCTCCTTTTGCGAAGCTGGTGCACTTCAGATGAAATATTCATTTGTCTTTTTGTTCTTTTTATGCTTCATTAATTGGACTATAAACTGGGCAGGTTGATACATTGCCTGGCCCTCTCAGATAAAGAAAATACAGCCATATTGTCAAGCTAGATGTGAATTCTTCTAAAAGATAGCAATGCAGCCAAAAACAGACACATAGTATGCATTAATTTAACCTCAGAAGCCCTACTGGTTAACAGAAAATTGAGTTTATGGACCACATTGACCAAACGAGATGAAGTTTATTATATAAAATGGATAATCATGCATCTTGTGGCTCTTGAATGCTCTAAGATTGAGCGAAATTGATTTATAATAAGATGAGTATCTTATTTTGACTAAATCTCTAGTTAACCAACATGTCAGTTTTGTTATTGTGTGCTCTTGGTGGAGTTTGCCAAATAAATTCATGTTTCAGTCAAAAAGTTTATTTGTGAGGTATTTGTGTAGCAGTGTTGGTATAAAGTGCTCCTACTGGCAGTAGCTAGTGGGAATTTCCCTATTAGCTCAGTCGGTAGAGCGCTTGGACACTCGTTCTGAGGGTCCATGGTTCGAATCCCCTCAGTGGAGGTTGATTTATATGTTACATTTGTTCAGTGTGGAAATACCTATACTTATCATAACTGAATAACTCAGGGTGCCTGGATAGCCTATTGGTGATTGTGCTTGCCTGATGTGGATCCCTATCAGATAGCCACTAGGGATTTACTAATTAAAAGGTTTCTGACACCAATATAACCATTAATAAAGTGTGTTGAGTGCATAATTAAATAATTATTTCTTTTTCCTTTTTTCCATGAATAACTGTGTATTTAAGAAAACTGTTTGTTTTTAGTTGTTTTGATTTTTGTTTGTTTGTTCATTTTGTGTGTGTTGTTTGTTTGTTGTTGTTTGTTTTTTTGTTGTTTTTTTTAATTGATGTTTAGTGTATAATATTATTCGTGGGAATCATGTATATTTATTTCTAATTAATTATTTGAAATCCTTTAAATAAACACTTTGAAGTCTTGGTAACTATGTATACCTTAATGATACAAACAAAAGCCCTTTAAAATACCAGGTTATTTTCTTAAGTAACATTCATCATTCTTTTTTTAGGAACTGATACCTTTTTTTGTTTAAAGAAATAACCTAAAACGGCATTCTTTGCTTTGTGTGTTAAGTGATTGTGAAGACTATTGAATTATTGGTACCGATTCGTGAAATGGTGTTTCTTTTTTTCTCAATGAACGGAAACAAATCCATTAAGTAAATGGTTCTCTTTTATTCTGTGGTTTGAACTGCTTTGCTTTGCCTGCTGCAATTGACAAGTCTGTCATCACTGCATGTAGTGCTAGTGGATTAAGACATGATATATTAGTTATAGTTAAATACTGGGGTTCCATTATTTCTATGAAAAAATATTGTTATTAATATTGTTATTGTTATTGTTGTTGTTATTATTATTATTATTATTATTATTATTATTATTATTATTATTATTATTATTATTAATATTATGTTACTATTATTAATATTATTATTTAAACACAGTGTGTATATTTTAGATGTTGGACTCAGTTGTTATGGATGTCTGAGACTGGCGATCTCGGACGCCCAGACTTGATGAAGAGTTGGGCACTGGCCTGTATTTCTAGGTAGGAGTTGATTTCAGTTGTCTTGTAATTCGAAGCATTCGTAACACGTAGGTCAGAAGTACACCAAATTCACTGATGTAAAACAGCAGTGTTATGAATAAATGAGTACTGTACATAATTATTTATAAGCACAGGGTCTAATGTCAAATTTTTAATAATAGACATAAGGGATGATGTGTCTAGCTGTCATCTTACTTATGACAGTTAAAAACCACACAGTATTACTTGATTATATGTATATGAATAATAATCTACAATAATCATGATATAATGTTTATCAGCAGTAATTTATACATCTGAGTATATATGTTAGGAGTTATCGTATAACTACTACATTGTAAAACTGTCTTATAATTATAATAACATGTGAAATCATTAGTTAGTGTTATCATAATACCAAGATGACTTTGACAATCTGTGCCCTGGGTAAAAAAAAATTCAAAGCTATTTTGGTGCTCTAATAACATTATTTATCATAAAGGATGACATCACAATGTGATATGAAACTTTATTGTTTAAGATAAATTTATGTTGTAGTAACTCTAAAATGGCTTTGAAAATTTGTGCTCAGACCTACATTTAAAGGTTTATAGCCATGGGCACTGTAAACTGTAAACAGCTGTTATTATTATTATGTACCAAAATATCAGTTATTTATGGTTTAAATGCATATAAAATTATTATTATTATTATTATTATTATTATTATTATTATTATTATTATTATTATTATTATTATTATTATTATT
>JAUTBW010050212.1:0-11002 GCA_032361425.1 Peltospira smaragdina
CTCTCTCTCTCTCTCTCTCTCTCTCTCTCTCTCTCTCTCACACACACACACACACACACACACACACACACACAGTTATGTATATCACTTAGTTATATACCATGATGAAACAGTTCTCATAAAGAATATTTGTACTCTACTAACAGATATGATGTCCAGTGAGAATATATACACCGGTATATCAATCACAAGGTGCTAAGAAGATCCATTTTTCGGTGAGTGAGGCACTACTTTAGTGTTAAACACTCGTATTGAAACTTGTGGCAAAATCATACAGAGTTTTTCAGTTAACTTTATAATACTGATTTTCTCTGGTTTCAGGGGTTCATTTGCATGTTCTGTCTGTTTTGCGCTCCGTGTTAAGATGGGGATATACTCAGTCTGTTTCTCTGTCCCGGAATTGTCACTGGAGGTTTCACTGCTCACTACTCCCCACTCGAGGTGTTTGATGCTTTTAAGTTTTGACACAGCTTCCAGTGTACTGTAGTTCACCAACGCTGCTGCCTGCAAATGAAACAAACATGATAGGATGGATATAGGTCTCTAATCAAGATAAACATCACAATATTTTAGATGTACATTATGATATTTATTCCTTTATTTCATGGGTGTATTTTTTTCTAAAGGTAAACTATAAATGTATTAACTGAAATATTACTACTGCAAATGCATATCGGATGCATTCAGCAACCATTGACTATTACAAAATAATTAATAAATTCCTGTTATTTTCATATTTTAATTAAACTTAAATTAATCTTCTGAAGTGACACTTGTTCTTTACCTTTATTCAACAGATAATCCTTCACAATTACTATTAAATAAATTCCTGTGATTTTCACATTTTCGTTAAGCTTTTATTAATCTTTAGAAGAGACTTGATGATTTACCTCAGTGGTTGTGTCAGGCCAGATGACGAGCGTGTGCAGTTTATCCAGCTGGCTCAGTGCGTTTTCAAACGTGTTGGCAATCTGGAACATTATCAGCTCCAGAACCTCCAGGCTGTAACAACACAACATTTTTTTTTTTTTAATTTTTTTTTCAAACTGGTTATTACTGTCATATATAGTGAACAATTCTTGAAGAAATTTTCACATAACCATACCTTTATAGTTAGATTCACCCCAAACAAATTTAGAAATTCATCACTTTAATCAAAGAGAGAGAAGTTTTATTTAATGACATAATCAACACATTTTATTTATGATTAATATTTCAACAGTGAATATGGTTAAGGGTTATGTTGATACTGAGAAAGGAAATATGCTGATGCCACATAAGTTTTTTCTGATTAGCAGCAAGGAATCTTTTATATGCATCCTCCCATAAACAGGGAATACTGGCTTGGTGGAATGAATCCGATGACCCATCATACCAAGTGTGGACCTCTACCACTGAGACACTTCTTACTCCCCTTTCAGTCAAAGATGTCAACTGCCATGAATTATTATACACACAACTGATAGTAACTGTACCTACCATTTAAGGTTCACCAACATGTCTGACAGTCCGATGTCTGGAATCTCTCCACCACATTCTAGACGCAACTTCTTCAAATTCACTAGTTCACCCAGAATAAAATATATCTGTTGAGAGAAATACACATATTATTTAATAAAATGTCCAACATATGCTTTCAACTTCAGATCCATATACGAATGAAAATGATTTCTTAGCATTTACAAGTTCACCAAACATAAAACATATGTATTTTAAAAAAAACACACACAAAAGAATGTAATTTGTGTCCTGTTTAATGAGGCATCCAATACATGGCAATCAATGTAGTAGCTCGGTAACAGGGATCAATTTTAGTCCGTCTTACAAAAACAAAATACAATAATTGTACTTTTGTATTCAATTATCAATATGAACAAAAGAGCAATACACATCCATATAATGTAGTAATTCATCTGGGAGCTTACTGTAAAAATACAGTAAATAAAATTTTACCACTTATAGTACGTTATGAGATAGTCAGCTGTGTGTTTACCTCAGACGACCAGTTTGTGCAGTCTCCCAGTTCCAGCTCGGTAAGCTGCTTCATTTCTCGCAAGAAGTGGAACTCGTTGTCCGACACCGAACGCAGAGTCGTGAGAGACTAAAAAACAAAACAGTGTTGTTGTCAGAGCTGAAACCCTAACTCATTTAATTTAATTTTATATTTGTTTAATTAACACATTTTATTTATTTATTTTAATTTCATTTTATATCCATTTACTTAATACATTTTATTTATTTATTTTAATATCAATTTAGATTTGTTTAATACTTAACACATTTTATTTATTATAAAAAAAAAAAAATCATACCTATTTGTTAACTCCACACATTTTCATTATTGCTGTAACAGCAATTCATTTATAATTGAAGGAATGGAACTGTGGTTCATTGATTAAATAAGGATGATATATACACACAAACTGTACTTGTCTTGCACATCTTTTCCATGTATTCTCATTTAGTATCTATTCTTCAGTGAAAAGGAGGGAAACAAATATATATACTGACATCAAAAAAGGAAATGAACATAAGTTAGTTATAAATACATAATTCGTTTTATTACATGGATTATTATATAACATTACAAGATTATGGTTAAATTTAACACACACACACACACACACACCAAAGAAACAAGATTCTTCAGGGATCCAAGCTCGGTCAAGCCGCCACTGAAGGAAAATGTGGGCAATGTGAGGCCACCAATCCCTCTAAGTCGCAGTTCTCGTAACTGTTTCAGAGCGGCAAACTTTCCCATGTACGTCTTGCAGGGCGTGCTCCTGAAATCAAGAAGGAAAAAAACAGTTAATAAACAGAAGAAATAACTTTTTACAAGAGATAGAAAGGTTTTATTTAACAACGCACTCAACACATTTTATTTATTTCTGCATGACACCAGACACAGGGTTAAGGACCATTTTGATAGCTAATAAGCAGCAAGAGATCTTTTATATGTGTACCATCCCACAAACAGGAGAGTATATACCGTGGTCTTTGTTACAGTTGTGTGACACAGCCCAATGGTTCCACTATGTAGGATCGATCCAGTGACCCACCGAATCAAATGCAAACACTCTACCCCTGACCTATGTCCTGCTCCAATACACTGTACTGCATAATGGCCCAGCGCAACGGTTAACATATTAGTCAAATATTTATTTTTTCGCTTACCACATATTTCAACAAGAAAAGTTGTCTTGCAAAATTAATTTTAAATCCCAATCTAGCGTATGGTAGACTATAGTGTGCTTACAGAAGTCTATTCTATGCACATCTCTTTCAGACACTGTGAATGAATATAGAAAGACAAATTTTATGGATGATCCATTTTATTCAATTTTAAAGCTTAAAAATCAATCACAGGTCACTAAATTTTTTTTAGCTGGTTTCAAGTTAATTCCTGAATATATTCTGGTTAAGAGGAATTTTACCAGAATACACACTTACATTATCACTCTGTTAATCCAGTTTTACTACAATAAGATAATTACCACATCTGATCTCCGGTAGCGTCGGAAATAAACTCTGCTTTGAAGACCTGGAGACCGGGCAGCTTTTCACAGACCATGTGCAGCACCGCCGCCGGGACAAGCCCGAACTCTATGGTAACAAGGCCAGCCAGGTTGTGCAAATTGGACATCAAATTGTGCCACGTTTTGTTCCGGTCATCACTGTGACACATGCCCATCAAACTCTGAAACATTTAGAAATTTTTTTAAGACACCATAATTAATTTTAAAATCCAATATTAATGTAAAACTATTTTTAAAATTCAATGAACATTATCTTGAATACAAACGAACGAAAGGATTGCTAACTATATAAATAAAATATTAAAAGCATTTGCAGTAATGAATCATGTTTAAATTTGAAAAACATTCTATTTAAAAACGATTAACATGTGTCGGGCTTTTTAAGGCTTTAACCCAAATATAAATGTATACAAACTGGCAAATTAACATTCTATTCAGTGTCACATCACACTTTGCAACAAAAATTTCAGAGATAGCTACATAATACTGAATCGTTTAACAAGCACAATTTCACTAATCAAAATTCTTTCCTAATTCTTACCAAATTTTCCAGCCTGACATTCTTGAAGAATACTGTTGCTTTATCCCAGTCAGTGATTGTCAGTCCTCTTAACGATATCGATCTCCACTACAAAATAAACACAGCTTGATTAAAACAACAAAAACAACAATAACTGAAATCACACAAAAATATCATTAATAATAATATAATTTAAAATTAAAACATACTGATGTGTGCAACTTTGAGTGCAAATCCAATTTAATCCACTTCATGCAGAACTCGTGTTTTTTTTAATGTCTGAAGGTGAGAAAGGTAGTACCCAGCAATCACATTTATAAAGTGTTTTTAATAACATAGTGAGAGAAAAAAACTTCATTAGAATATTGTTTTACTTTTTTTTTTTTTTTTTTTTTTTAAAGGGAAGTGGTATAAAACCACACACTTAAAATAGTACTGTAGATGCATTTATTGGTAAACCCTAGCAATATAATACACATCTGAATCCCACATAGCAGTTTAGTATAATGGATATTTTGCAGTGAAGAACTCACCAAACATGGTTGCTTTGCTATTTGTTGCCATGTTCGACACACACAAGATGCCCTGTAAGGAATAGAAGACAGCCATTTTGTTATCTGCACTTACTTTCAGCATTCCCATAACTTCCAAAATATTTACATTGCATAAGTTACTGGAATCCTGGCATGATAAGGGGGAAATATCATTAAATCAATTTGTTAATCAAATTTCAAACATTATTACTCAATTCTGAATAACTATATCATTGCTATAATTATGATTTATTTAACAATACACTTAACATGTACTCACTGCTAATACCATAATATTTCACTTTTGTAACTTCGTTATTAATCAAACCATAAGAAAATGTCCATGCTGAACATAAGGCTTTGTATTGTTAATCTCACAGCTGTTTTATACCCACAACTACTGATATAAATAAATACAGCTGCTTAAGTATCCTTTCAACTTAACAGCTGTTTGTTTTAATCTCTGACCTATAGTTATGGCAGTAGCTGTTAGTGTCATCAACAAATTAAGTTACATTTTAAAACAGAACTGCTTAGATATTAACACATTTATTTTTTTAACTTAATCAGTAAACCAACTTTTTAAAATTTCTCTTATTGATGCACTCGAAACATTTTTGTAAAATTTACATCAGAAATCATTCTGTGTGGAAATAAACCCCTCACCCACTGTAAGGATATCTGGACCAATCACGGATATGGAGATGTTTGCAATGTTAAATATTGTAACAATGACATCACAACATACTCTGATTCTGGTGTGTAATGGTGTTATGATGCTGTAGTGTAAAGATAGAGCTTTAAAAATCGCTATCCTCGGCTACAGCTGAGCATGAACAAGCAAAAGGTTAAAAAATGCATACCTTAATAAATCAGCCGTCTTCAGATACTTGAATATTTCCAACATACAGTCATAGCCACCATATAGATTCTTAATAAAACACGATTCTGGGCTAATACCCTTTTTCCTTCTTTCCTTTTTCGCTGAACTAGGTGAATTTTTTTTGTTTGATTCACTTTTGTCAACACTGGTTCGAGGAGACTGCACAAAGGGTTCAGTGAGTTTGTTCACTTCTGGGTCAGTATTGTTTGACACTGTGACACTCAGTTTTTGATTGGGGTCTGTGGGGAGTGGAAAGGTATTGGGTGGCAGTAACACCTTTAATCCATCAGCCGAGCCGATGACACAAGATGGTGGCACCACCACCTGAATGTTGTTAATTTTTAATGCCAGAGGCTGGGAAAGTTTCAACCGTTTTGTCACTGCTTTAGGCAACGTCAATAACTGTGCATTTAGTGGTATATCTGAGTTTGAAGCTTTGGATGTGGACACACTTGTCATCTGTGATGATGGAATGTTTGACGTAGACACTGGTGGGACCATCCCAGGTGCCAGGGTCAAGCGGGGAGGAGCTGGGATTACCTTTGACAAGGTTTTAGACTGTGAAACGTCCGAGTTGTTCACTGACAACATTCCTGCACTTATTAACGTGGGCAGTGCTGGGACTGTGCTGGAAATACTGGTACCTGCTGCTGTGGATATCAGTGACATGCTGTTTGTTCCTGTAGGTTTGTAAAAAGTACAACCAGCCATTGAAGCTGGAGACTGAATTTTTTTGTCCAGAGCTGTCCGTAAAGCACTCTTTGCACTGACTGATTCCTGTAACTGCAGTGTTGGTAGGCTAACTATACTAGGACTCGAAGCTTGTAAGGATGGAATTAACCCGTCTGATACTAGACCGTTATTAGGTGTCAGTTTTAATGTGTACAGTGACGGTGCCATGACAGTGGTGGAAGCCTGACTCTGATAAATCATGTGTATAGCCTGCGAGGTCACATTATTGAGATCCATGGCAACCGTTGTCTTGGCATCTGACTGGCTTCCCAACCCATACACTGGCTGCTTGTATTTCAGTGAGCTGGCAGCAGTGGATTTCTTTCCAGCCTGAATGCATATCTGAAACCAAAACGTATAAAATAAATAATACAGACATACGTAGGGGTATAAATTGGGAAATATTTTTCGAAATACACCAGAACAACTACGGATCAAACAAGCACAGGTACTGGACTAACTTTTACTGTTCTGTAATCCCATTAGAATTTACACTATATGCTGCAATAACTTCAGCTTTTTCATATATATAAAATGACATATATTCTATTATGCATTAATATAACATTAACATTATCATTAAATTATTTTCACAATTAAATTGCTACCATATGTTGAATATTGTCATTACTAAAATATGAAATAATAAACTACATAATTATAAAAATTGTATGGGTTTTCTATATTAAAAAAAATACCTTCATAATTATGTTTTGCTATTAAAGTTAAACTCGTGTAACAATAATCAACAAAAGAAGAAATTTTTTTTTATTTAATGACACACTCAACACATTGGTGTACAGTTATCTGGCATTAGGCATATGGTTAAAGACCATGTAGATAGAGAGTAAACTTGCTGCTGCCACTTCATGGGTTACTCTTTTAATATGTACCATCCCATTCAGAGGATAGCACATACCACAACCATTGGTACACCAGTTGTGGAACACTGGCTGGAATGAGATTTTAATTCAGAAGTCAACGGATGACAAGTCTCAGACTTTGCTAAATTGTAAATATTGCCAGTTTCTATTCTACAGCAATACATTGGCCTTACACCTACCCAATAGATCTTTAAACCCCTGCTTCGTAAAATAAAATATGCACATTAAAATAAGAAAAAAGGTATATAGCCAGTACTGAGATAAGCCAGTATCTACATGCCACCATGTAAAAGAGACCAGTATACATTAATGAACAAATGAGGTTTGTTACCTATAAATGTAGCTAACTTTAAAATCAACCCATAAGGAAACAACCAGTATATTTTATTTTAGGTGTTAAAAATTAACTTTGATAAGACTTGCACCTTTCATCATTTTTCATTACTAATCTTTATACACTAATATCAGTGCAAGACCAGTGAGTATGGATTTTGATGGATTTCATTAAATCAAAAGGTAGTTATTTATTAGTAATCTTTATACACTAATATTAGTGCAAGACCAGTGTGTACTGACTTTGAGGGATACCCTTAAAGTGAAAGGTATTTTTTTTATTTAAAGGGTTTGTTATCACCACTATATACTAACAGTTGATCCACCTGGGAAATTTAGGCCTTCAGGGTTACCAGATCAGTGACTGTTGGTATCTATAATTTTATTAAAAACTACTATAATAATAGAGACAATGGGTAAAAAAAACCTCAGAGAAATAAGAAGGAAGAAGAAGGAAATATTTATTTAACAACACACTCAGTGCACTGGTGTACGGTTATATGGTGTCAAGCAAATGGTTAATGACCATGAAGAGAGGAAACCCACTGCCACCACTTCATGGGCTAATCTTTCCGATTAGAAGCAAGGGATCTTTTATATGTACTATCCCATGGACAGGATAATACATGCCACAGCCTTTGATATACCAGATATATCGATCTAATGTTCCACTCTCCCCAGAGGAATAATCACTGTAAAATAATCACTGTCACTGTTTTTTTTAATGTTGTGAAATCACATTGTGTGATCACTATCTGTGGGGTCATCTTTCAAACACTGTTACACCAATTCCTGACAGCAAAGCAAACACATAACAGCTGATTTACAGACACCAATCCATGAGGCACCTCGTTAATTGAGAAGTCACTGACCAGGCAAACGCATCCAGTAGCCTGGTGGACTATCACGTTTATATATATCTGGTAGCATGAGCGAGAATACAGTAGCCAAAATAACATGGGCTACCACTAAGGTCAGCCCTGTATATGTTCCTGTGGTCCACAGTGTGGAATTATTTACATCCATCATACCATTAGCCCACTTTCATTTGCTTGCTCATTGCTTATGTGGCTACTCAGTTCTCAAATGACCGCTTGTTCTTGAAGTGACCAGACAGGCCTGAGATGACCAGTGGCCCAGACTTATGGTCACTGTGTATAAATACACTCACTCAGCGGATTAAGTATTGTCCAGTATGTCCACACACACATCAGACTTTAATGCTGCATATCCTGTTAATCAATCAATAACAGCAATGAAAAGGAAAGTTTTACTAACACCAGTAGCAAACAAACATATGCACAATGTTAATACACAAATAAACACACAAAGACTACACACACACACACCCACACACACACACACATATACAAACGCAAATATACACACACTAACTCCCACACAATTTAACACACACACACACACACACACACACCACAGATAAACTATATACACAGAGACACGATGAAGCAACACAGTAAGGTTCACACACAAAAGACTTTAATGCAATATATCCCATGTTAATCAATCAATAATGGCCACACAAAGGGAAAGGAATAACACAGCCTTACTTTAGCTGCCAAACCTGGCCAAACTTGGCCAGTGGCACTGGGCTTCTAATACACAACTCATCTGGGTCTGATTCCCTTTAGTTTACAACTGAACATCTCGTATAGCTGTATTAGGAATGGGCTGATGGAAGAAAATATTTCATTCAACACATAATATATATGTTTATACTGTACCTGTGTCCGTGTTTAAACCTTAAAGGGATACTGTAGTCTAGCCAGTATTGTGTTAAATAGGTAATCAAAAGTACAATATACAAGAAATAAATAGTGAAAAAAATATAAAGTAATACTTTATGAGAAAATATTTTTTTATTTGAAAATAAAATGTCAAAAGAACTTCTTTTAAAAATAGAGCAAATGTTCAGCTGATGTCAGACTTGAACAAGGCATAGAAAACATGGCTGATTTCTGTAAGGACTGACAGGCTTATATTATTATGTGCATTTTTTTGTTATTTTGAATATGAAGCTATTTTGAAGATAACTTACTTCAAGTATATATTATATACTTACTTCATTGAAGAAAGGAGCAAGTCAAAATTAAAATCCCATAAATAAAATGTTGTTGTAGGCCTAATTAATATTTGTGAAATCGTACATGTATAGAAAATACAGTTTCACTTGGCAAAAATCAGTGATGCCGATTGCCGTACTTGGAACAAAAAAAAAAAAAAAGCTTGTAGGAATTATTACTAAGTTGATAAAATTGCATTACCTAAAACAAAATAATTGCATTATTTAACAGTTCAACAGTACAGCAACGTTTACAAAATGCCTAATGAAGTACTCGCTGCACCATTGTTTTGTGTGAGTGAAGCACTGTGTGCGAGTGACACTCGTCACTTAGGCACGCCTCTAAATCTGGTTTCGTCGAATCATTAGTTGCAGTTACATCAATCGCATAACTTGAGGCAACAGGAAACAACAGACTGTTGTGTCAATCGGTCGGCACTGGATTTATTTGTCTCTGATTTATTTTGTTTAGAACCAGTATTGGCTTTGTAACTTTTGTACTTTTTAAAATACAACATAGATCATTGAAATATGTATGGCATTAGGTATTTGAATTTAAACAGTGGTACATTTGGAGCAAATTATTTCCAGAAATGTTTTACCGATCGAATTCTATAAATCTATTTTTCTAAACTCACAATAATTATATAGTTTTTACAGAATTAAAAAAAAAAATTAATAATAATAAAATAAAAAAATTAAATAAATAAATAAATCTACATCATATTTAATTTTATATAAAACTAAGTAAAAAAATATATATATATATATTTTATGTTAGTCTGGCAGTTGTGATGAAACAGTAAAATGAACACTTCGAACATGACAAATGGTGAGCTGCACAGCTGACACATGCAACCGATTTTCTGCTGTTTTATATTGTTTGTTTTATTTCTTAGTAGCATTTTGTAGTACTGAGTAACCAATTTTATTTGTGTTTATTTTTTTGTACCCATAACAGATATGGAAGTAAAGTTATGCACTGGTGAAATCTAACACATGTTAAACAGGCGTTCGGCTGGATTTGTTCAGATGACTAGCCAAAGAACTCCTGTATTGATATAGATAACAAAGTAGTTCTGTTTTAATTGTTAATTATAACTGCTTTCGTATCTACATTCAGCTGTTATTTCGATATGTATTAATTACATACCATACATAGATTATTATAGCAGTACCTGTAGACCACAGTTTTCCTTTAAAATCTATACTTGAATAATGTCAAAACATTAGTTTTAACGTCATTGGAACGCCATTCAAATGGTATTGTGTTAAAGTCTGGACGTTATTAAAGTACTGTACATACTTTATAGTTTTATAAGCATGGGGCTAGATATAAAGTTAAACCGGCCTTGATGGCGTAGTGGTCTAAGCCGTTGATCTGAAAGATAAGGCTGGTAGGTGCTGGGTTCGTATCCCGATACCGGCTCCCAGCCAAAGCGAGTTTCTGTAAACTCAATGGGTAGGTGTAAGGCCACTAAAGTAAATTAGAAAGATT
>JAUTBW010050322.1:0-11001 GCA_032361425.1 Peltospira smaragdina
TGAGACCAGATGCAGCTTTCTTTGTCAACATGACCAACCAGCTGGCCTTTCTGCATACTCCAGAGAAAAAGCCCAAACTTGATGATGATGAGTCCAAGGATTCTGTGGAGCAAGATGAGGGTCCAACTGATCTGAGCAACCATGTGAAGAAAGCACCAGCAAAGAACACAGAGGAAGAGGAGGAGGAAGGGCGACCTGATGCTGGAAACTCTCGAGGGGGAAGTCGCAGGAAGAGCAATGCTCCCACACGCTGTGCACAGATGGAGGAGATGTATGTCATGAGTGATGACAACTCAGATGACCGCGACCCATCAGGCAGCAAAGCTGGAACCAGATGTCAGAGGTCATCTCATAGCGAGGCGAAAGTGAATTCAAACGGACAGTCTGATCCTCCATGTGTCAAGACAGAATCGTCTGATGAGGTTTGTCAGGAAAAGGAATCAGCAGATGATGCAGCTGAAGATTCAGATGCTAATAAGGAATCAGCCGAAGACAAAACACAAGCATCTGGGAAGGCCAGCCACCATTCGTTACGGAAACGAAACTCATCCAATTTCCCCAAAATTGCATCTCTCTTATCCAGCTCACCTTGTCCGGAAAATATTCAAGGACTGATGAGTCTGAATAACTCAGGAAGACAGGAGGAAGGTCCTTGCTCACCAAACGGATGTTCAGACCAAGAGTCCAACTTCTCTCACTCTTCAGATGATGGAGGCAGCCTTGCAGATGCTGAAAGTTTGGATATACCGCTCGACAAAGAGAACCCTCGGAAATGTCCAACTTGTGGGAAGATATTTCAAAACCAGTTTGGGGTTAAGGTTCACTTTCAAAATGTGCACCTGAAGCTCATGCACCCGTGCAGTGTGGAGGGATGTGGAGCGACATTTCCCTCCAAGAGAAGCCGAGACCGGCATTCTTCGAATCTAAACCTTCACCGCAAGTTGATGTCTACAAATGAAAGCAAGGAGAATGGAGACAATGGCAGCATGCAGAACCTTCGAGACAATGTTCTCCAGTCTCTGTATGGACCAGAATTTATTGACCAAGAAGCTGTGAAGCGGAATGGTCATGCTGCTTCAACCGGATCTGGATCTGCTGGATCAGAATGCCACTCTGATGATGATGATGATGATGATGATGATGACGACAGAGACTGTGTGGTCAACAGAAGATCAGGACGAGGGAAAGGGGAGTGTGTGATCAATGGAAATGCAGGACAAGGGGAAGGGGAATGTGTAGTTAATGGGAAAGGAGGAAAGGGAGGAGATGATGATGAAGAAGAAGAAGAGGGGGCAGGGGAAGAGGAAGGGAACAGGAGCGATGACGCTGGACAGCTGGAGGTGGACAACAAGGACCTGGTGGTGTGCCATGTCTGTAAGGGCCAGTTCCGCGACAACCTGGCCCTCAAGGAGCATCTGGAGGTGCAGCACCCCCGCGAGATGTTCCGCTGCACCGTGGCCGGCTGCGACAAGGTCTTCTCAACCAGGAAGAGCCGCAGTCGGCACATCGTCAACGACAACCTCCACCGACACCTGCCACTCACAGAGAAGGCCAATGGGCTGTCTTGACCACAGTCACATGACCGGTTATTGTAAATCAGGAAATGTCAGCGAAATTGAGGCATTAGTGAATATAGTAAAATAGTACAAAACAGTATTTAAATTTACCAGATTTGTACAAGGTTGTGTAAAAACAAACAAACAAAAAACACTATTTTAATTTAACATATTTGAAAAAAATTATTAATTAAATGTAGGAAATTTGTATAACATCTTGTAAAGCATATTTAAATTGAGCAAACTTGTACAAGGTCTTGTAAAACATCATTTAAATTTAACAAATTTGTTCCAGATCGTACACTTTATTGTGCTATATTCAAGAAGATTTAAAAATCTTAAGACCACTAATTATTATCCTGTTACATACAGACTAACAGAGATAAATTAGGAAACTATACAATACTATCATTCAAAACTTAAAATTTCCAATTACTATATCATTATGTACTGGTATATTATAGAATTAAATTAATTTCAGTCATTCTACAATTTGTTTAACATATCACCTTCTTAAACTCTAAAGTCGGTAATAAGTGATGTGTGGTATTTGAAATCAACTATATTTCAAGATCGATCATATTTCATGATTTACAATAATTTTATTGTAAGAAGATGGCTTCCATACCTCTTCAATTTTAACAACACTCAACTCTACTAGTTTCATTATTAATTTATTACAGTGGTTAGTTTGGGCCAAATTCATATTAAGTCCATTTTTGACATGTAGCATTTATGACATATAGCATTCATTAGAGACAGTCTGGTGACTATTTTTAGCAGTATTCTTGCATCATACCCTATGCCTGTCTGTGTTGGACCAGCCTATACAGAAAACATATGCAAGTTTTAGCATATAGAAATGATATGCAAGTTTTAGTGTTTTAGCAAGAATATGCAACGATGTATGCACAAAGTGCCATGGTAGAATCAAAGGATGTATTGATTTGTAACAAAGTAATTTATTGGATGTTTGTTATTATGTAGTCATTAACCAAGCAGTTCATTGGATGTATGTTAATATAGCAAGTAACCAAGCATTTTATTGGATATTTTTTAATTATAGTTTGTAACAAAGCAATTCATTGGATGTATGTTTGTAACAAAGCAATTCATTGGATGTATGTTTGTATCCAAGCAGTTCATTGGGTATTTAAAATAGTGATTGTGTGTCCAGTGAAATATGTGTTGTGGTAGTAATTGGTGTATTATAGTTATTTAATTAATTATCTGTGTTATATTGAACTGCTAACACAAACACAGATTTTGAAGACCTACAGTCATTACTGAAACGGGAAGGTTGACTTCCCTTCAATATACTGTGACAATATTTCTTTTACTTATGGAAACAATGACAAAAAAAGAATTTGAAAATGATAATGATATGTTGACACATGGAATGAGACATCTGGAAAATCTATCCACAGTTTCAGTTAAATCTGTAAACAATATCCAGCACGGTTATAAAGCAATATGTACAGATATGTATTTGTGATACACTGAATGTCAAGCTTAAAAGCAAAGTTGGTTGTTGTTGTTTTTTTTGTTTTTTTACGGATGTTAACAATTATTTACTATAACAGCAATTTATTTTTGTTGAGTGTTAACGGCGGATTTATTATTGTAACACGGCAATCAAGAAAAGCTGTTTTCTGTACTAAATATCAATGTAGCTGTAAAGAACAGGCAATATTTGTTCATCCACTTTACAAAATGTGTTTTTACTTTACGGTTTCAAAGCCTGCTTGACATAAGAGAGTGTAAGCAATGTGTTATGGTGGTAAAAACATCAGTATTTTTTAGCATATCATATCATGACATGTTTGTTATTTATCCATCTATGCATGTATTAGGTGTTTATCAGTCGTATACACTTTACATTGTTTTAACACCACTATCATATATCAGCTATTGTACCTACATCTCATAATATAGATGATCTCAGAGTTTTCTCATCAGTAATTTATGTTTTGTGGTCATGCATGCTTAAGCACAGTATTGTTGAATGTTGTATACTCACAGTATTTTATACCTAGGTATGATATACGTGTTGTATGTATTTGCTGTGTACATATTTTACCTGCAACTTGTTAATATAATTCAAATGCTACATTAAAATAAGGACACAACAGCCAGTGGTTTAAGTGCCCAAATGATGTGTGGTTGACCCGAGATCAATCCTTTCCAGTGGTCCACAAGAATATTGTGTAATGAAAGTATGACTCTGATATAACCATTAGAAAAACTTAGTAAGGACATCATACATTTCTTTAAATAATAAGTGTATTAACAGACTAGACATGAGAAATTAAGCTTCAGTATGGTGATGATGATGATGATGAAAATGATGATGATGATGATGAATCTTCCAAAATATTAAATCAACTAATGCTCATAGTAAAAGATCAAATGAATAATTTTAAAGCACAAAACAGTATTTCTTTTCAAAGCTGCCAGTAAAACACAAATTGATGTTCTGGAAAGTACCTATTCAGGAATAATACCGTATTCACAGTTACCATAAGTTATCTTTTATAGATATACACATCAAAACATAAAATGAACTGAATTAATCATTTGTTGTTTGTGTTTTTAACACATATTTCATTCATGGTGCTATGCATTGCAATACACATGATTTTGCTTGTTAATTTCATGCAAATTAATTAGTATTTTTTACACATTTTAAAAATGTTCTTAGTTTTATTATAACTGATGTACTATTCAATTGAAGTCTAACTCTGAACACATATTTCCAAATATATTTCAGTAGAAATATAGTGGTGATAGTTAAGTGTTGTTATTTAATGTTTTGTGATATTTTGTATTTTGAAATGAAATTATGCACTTTATAATGAACACTCCATTAAACTACCAGTCTAATTATGGTCAGTATTTGTAAAAAAGAAATCCTCTTGGTATATATTCTTGCGTAAAATAACCTTATGCAATAAAAAGGAATAAAACCATAAGTGAAATTATGTATTAGTTTGAAACAGTTGATCTGTTAAAACATATATCTGTTTCACAGTTTCATATTTAAAACCATGAAAAATAATTTCACATGTTACTGTCTTTTTAAAGTATGAGAATAGATATTTGTTATTTACATTTTTAAAAGTAAATAACTAAATAACTAACTAAATAACTGAATAAATGAATAAATAAATAAATAAATAAATAAATAAATAAATAAATAAATAAATAAATAAATAAATAAATAAAGGACATTGAAGTCTACAGAACTATTAAATTTTGTAACCAAGATTATGTTTAAAACCAAGATACTCAGTCTTTATAGTATATTATTTTGAAATACTTACAGTCACTCAGCCTTGACAGATTATTTGTGTCCTTTAAATTGGACAAACCTGCAATAGAATTATATTGAATAATAACAGCAGTATATCTGGACTCTGAATGAAAGAACGTTACATTTAAAAAACACTAAATACTATGTCAAATAGATCTATAATTTTGGTTAAACAAAAATAAAGGGTAAAAAAGAGAACTTTTAAATGCTATATCAAATAGATCTATAATTTTTGTTTAAAAAATAAATAAAGGGTAAAACAAGAGAACTTTTAAATGCTATATCAAATTAAATTTTAAAATCCAAAACCCCCAGTAACAATAGATATGATGGAAAGCTCTTCCACTAAATATAATTTGGACTGTGGTTTATGATTTTTAATTCTATGCACTAAAGAAGTAAAATAAATATAATTAATAACTGATTGCAAATATATCAGTCAAATAAAATATGTGTAGTGTCTTCTGGTTTAATAATTAAATTCCAAAAACAAATTGTGTCTTATATTATGAAATATTGCAATTTATGGCATATAAAAAATTTCACATTTAAGGTATAATTATACAAACATGTTTTATTTGTTAAATTTGTTTTTGATTGTTTCGATATGCCATCGAAAACATTTATTTATAATATATGTAATATTTTATTAGTCAATATGTAAAATTTACATTTGACTACAATGCAATTTTTTTTTTTTTTAATTTTTTAAATTCAATTCTTTACCACTTACATATGAATGCTTTCCCCTCAAAACTTGCCTTTCATTATTGAACGATAAACCCAAACATTAAACAGTATTAGTTACGTTTAACTATGTTTCATTTCAATTTACATTTACTCAGGTAACACGTTTTGTTTGTTTGGTGAGCTAAATTATTTAGTTAGATACATTGATGTACAGTGTATATGTATATGTATATGTATATGTATATGTATATATATATGTGTGTGTGTATATAGGTTCGTATCAGTAATTGTCTTGGTGTTATGAATTATTTCACATCTTAATGTGTATTAACCAAGTAATTAAAAGTATTATTTACATGGTTATATCTACTGAAAGTTTCAGCATATCATTTGCAAATGTCACTTCGATTTTAGTATGGGAGAAATACTTTATTAAGTTGTATTACATATGTCAGTATGGTTTACATTTACCAGTCATTGGATACAAATTTATAAAGGAACACTTTAAATTATAAATAAAATAATTATTATAAAATGTACAAAAAGATTCTAAAACTATAAGATTTAAAATTATGGATGCCATATTGGATCTATGACTGTGTTTTGAATAATATTAAAAATAATATACGTAAAAAGGACTAATGGATTCTTAAATACTGAGTTTTTAATTATTTAGAAACCATAATTATTGTTTTTGATATGACCAATTTAAAGAATAAAAATAAAAATTTAAAGTTAATTCTAAAAATTCAGAATTGAAATAATGAAAGTCATACTTGTTATGTGTTTAGTTTTTAATAGTTTTAATTAAGAATATGATAAATAAAAATTCACAAATAGATTTAAAAAATATAATAATAATAATAATAATAATAATAATAACAACAACAACAACAACAACAACAACAACAACAACAATGACAATAACAACAACAACAATGACAATAATAATAATAATAATAATAATAATTATTATTATTATTATTATAATAATAATAATAACAACAACAACAACAACAACAACAACAACAACAACATCAACAACAATATTAATGCAATTATAAACAATAGAAAACATATTGGTTTTTGGTTTTTATTATGAGTAACTTTCACTGGCTAACAATTATTTACAGTGCTTCTAACAATGTGGCCCATATTTGTATGTGTTGAATATAGTAATGTTGTATGTAGTGGTTGGTGTATTATGTACTAACACTGGTTTCTGTGTAAACTTTTCACATTTTATGCAAATGCAAGCACAAATGAAGCATTGTTTGTAGTCAGTTTTGTTGTTTGTATGTTTTGAAACTATGCAACTCATTTTATTGTTCATGTGATACTCAGAATAGCTCTCCACATTTACATATTTGATGCACTGTTCAGTTGTGTATAAAAAGTATTTTAACAATAGAAATGATTTTAAAAAATCTGTATTGTTTTTGTTAACATGTAGAAATATACCTCACGATGCTGAAGAAAAACAGATAAAAAATACTCTTCTTAATATTATATAAGTTTATTTTGTATCATTTATGCTTCAGTAAATGTTTGAAGTAAGAAGATATTGTGATCTGCATAAATATTTATGACACTTCAGCAATAATTAAGGTAATTTTGACCCATTTGTATAGACTCAGTCTTTGTAGTTGATTATTTTGTTTTTTGTTATCATGTTGCAGTATACCTAATAACACTGCAAAACAAAACAATGAAATACTTTTCTTAGTATAATGTCAGTTTATAGTATATTTTTATCATTTGTATATAGGCCTACAATTTGAATTGTACAGTAACATACATAATGAAAAACACTGCAAAAAAAACAAACCAATGAAATACTTTTCTTAGTATTAATTCAGTTTATAGTTCACTTTTTACAATTTTTTTACCCAGTTCAAACTATATTTAAACATGTACATTTCACAATTCCATTGTAGTGTAATGGCAGTATTAAAAAAATGTAATTTTTCTTTTAAATAAAAAACTCCACTTTATAATTGACAATGTGCACATAATAAATACATCTAAAACATTAATTAAGAATTGAACGTGATAATGTTTGAGTTTCATGCAATTGATGAATTAAAAATATTTATCTTATAAGAACCAAAATCAATATTTTATTTATCCAAGATTTAGATGAAATTCTATAAATTTGGGCAGGATTGGCACGCTATGTTCAATGAATATTCTACTAAGTTAAACTGATGGATATTAATAAACCTAGCCCCAAGTTTTCGAATGATGTTGTGACATTATCAGTTATGACATTTAATGCTATGGTAGTTCTAACATGATTTAAATTTTTTTAGGTCAGGTGTCTTATTGATATATGAAATAATAACACTTTTACTAATTTGTAAACCTAGTTTATTGGATTATTACAACAACAAAAAATAATGATATAATTTTTTTTTCTAAGAAAGCTATTTTGTTATATATATTCTGAAAATTTAACTATTAAAATGTTTTTAAATGAATTCGTAAATCATTAATGATTATTTTACTGTTCATGACAAACAGTAAATATTAACTAAAAGCAATAATATACCTTTATTTTACCTTAATTACAAAACTTGCATGTCTATAGTTTTAATTTTTTAGAAGTTTTTATTATTTCAAAATGTTGTTTTAAGTGTAGTTCCTTTTTAAAACTAAGATTTATTGAGGTATTTACCAATTTTTATAGATTATTTTTGACATTTTAATAACATCATTTTTGTTAATGATGTGTTTATTATATACTAAGAATATTAAGATTTATTTTTATGTAGCTTTACATACAAAATTATATGCACTACGAATATAATTATGATTAAATGTATTGCTTGTTATTAAATATTAATAAATTTAATAGAAACAGAGGAAGACTTTAAAACATTTAATGCATAATAGACATGGTGTAACATAAATTATTTCAAAAATGAAATATTAAGTATTTTGTTTAATCCTTTCTCTTAAATAAATTTGGGGAGTGGGTTTTTGTTTTCCCACTTCAGTGATAGAAAAGATGTTTGTCAAAGGCTTATAGCCTAGACACATAACTAGTCCAGAAAATTTTCACTCTCTTTTGCAAATAAACTTTAAAAATTGTGCATTGTATTATATCTGAAAGCATGCAAGAGAAATCATATTAGGAATTTTAATCACGTGTAGTGCCCCCAAATATGTCACAACAACTACATTTGTCATAATAACCACAAATGTTACAAAGTTACTGCCAAGAATGTCCACAAACAGTCCTGTGGTCATACTGAATAAGGAACACTGTATTTGAACTTATAGCAACAAAGGGAAAAAACAACAACCAAAAAAGCATTAAGTTTTAAAAAGCAACATACAAGTACATCATTTTGTGATTGATGAGTTGTGACATTTGCGGTTGTGACATTTGTGGCGATCCGCATTGTGACAAATATGGTTAAAACCTTTGTTAAAATCTTATGACATATGTGGTTAATCTTGTCACGTATGTGGTCAATTGAGATATCTGTGGCTGGTAATGTAATATTGGATATTGTGACAAATATGGTTAAAATCTTTGTTAAAATCTTATGACATATGTGGTTAATCTTGTCACGTATGTGGTCAATTGGGATATCTGTGGCTGGTAATGTAATATTGGATATTGTGACAAATGACGTTTGTGGACACTACACATACACACAGATTTATGATAAAAGTTACCATCAGTATTATTTTATATTAAATTGCTTTAAGATACCTCACACAGAGCTTCAACTTCATTTGAATATTCATGAGTTACATTTACAAACATTATGCCTTAATTAGAGTCACTACAAATACATATAAACATATAAATATAATCACATATAACAGAGCACGTGTAACTCTAGGCTAGACTAATAAATAGCCTGTTATTTCCAAATTCTTTCTTTGAAAGCCTAATCCATTTCTAAGTGTGATTTTTAAATTCAAAATTTAAAAACAATTAAAATGATTAACAAATTTATAATAATCCTGATAACTAAAATTCAGTATTATTTGTACAGCAAGTCAAAACTTAGTTATTTGACTTGTTAATGTTATGATGGAACAGGTCACACTTGTTTGGGGCCTTAATTGTTATAGTGAAGTTGTTTTGCAAGTGTTTGTAGCCACTGAACTAGTTTCCAGTATGTTGGTGTTATTGTATTTATTATTCAGCATTTGCAAAAGGAAGCAACTCTAAAAAAGGTTCTATTGTTAAATATCCATATAAAAACTGGCTTCAATGACATTCTAGTCATCTATAATTTAATGTGCACATTCTGAACAAGCTGTTGTAATGCACGCATGTCATGGGCACAATGTCTGGCCTGACCAGGGGTAAAACAACATTTGATATTCTATTCTTTTTTAAAGTATTTAAAATGATTTTGTTTACCTTATTTCTACCTTTTATAATTTGCTGCTTATATGATGATGATGTTAATGATGATGATGATATAGACATTGATGATGATGATGATGATGTTAATGATGATGATGATGATAATAATAATAATAATGATGATGATGATAATAATAATAATAATAATAATAATAATGATGATGATGATGATGATGATGATGATGATGATGACAAATGACGATGATGATAAGAAAAGATTGTCGGCAATCGACCACGCAGTTTTATACTTGTACCACCGAACTCTCCCAAACGCAGACGAAACAATGAGAGGTGTGTGTGTGTGGGGAGTAGTCTGGGTTGGGAGGGAGAGCGGGAGGTAATACATTTTGGTAAAGATTAACACAAATTGACAATTGTGATACATCACAATTACCCATGCAAGTCCATGTATTATTTGCTTTAACCTGTAAACGTATTCGATCGATCGGACTGATACTAACAATTATTTATTTCTGTCACTTCCAAAATGCGAGCCATAATTCCGGAAATAGCCCGCAATTGATTTGGGATTTAATTTTGCCATTATTTACGGTTCCGTAAATGTACGAAAAGCACGCTATGGTTTTCTTTTCGCTACCTTGCTTTGACGTAGACGGCTACCAAAGTTACTCTGATGACGCACATAAATAGATTTGCAAACGCTCTGCGTTGGCCGTATCGTACTAGCTACTAACATATATTGTTTACTTTTCTCGCTTTTCTTTTTGTCTAAGTCAGCCTCGCTTCCTGTCCCTGCCAAGCGGCGTCGCCGATAAACCGATCTTGTTTCAGTTTGGCATCGGTCCAAAACTCACGGACGCGTTACCAACTAATGCGTGCGAACGTTTCTTCGTCAATAAGATATTTCGAAATAATTATCTGCGGCCCTCGGAGTGCGTTCGTTCTGTCCTTAGTGACAGTGTGAATTACACGTATTTATCTAATCATGCACTCAATACATTTCTGCGTCGGTCACTAATAATAATAATAATAATAATAATAATAATAATAATAATAATAATAATAATAATAATAATAATAATAATAAT
>JAUTBW010050433.1:0-10995 GCA_032361425.1 Peltospira smaragdina
CTGCAGCGATTTAGTTGGACTCAGGAAGTATAGCATATTTGTTGTGCTAGCACGGTAAGTTGAATAAGACTATTGTTTTAATGTCCTTTTTATTCATTATGACAAGTTTCAATAACTTTTCGCAATATAATTTGATATAAAACAGTTCGGTTGAGGGATTAACCAAAATGGATCTTGTGTTTAAAAATGCTCGAATATTTAGGTTCAAATTAACCACGAACAATAAACTGTTATCGCTACCAGGGCTAAACGACACAAGCCACTGTAAGAAACACATGGCATCTGGAAAACAACATGGGTATAAAATAAATATGTTTCCAAAATATTATCCTTTATTTTTACCTCAAATATGAAACAGCTATATTAGTAGAAAAACATCATAAAACTGTGAGATTAACAAGTCTAAAAGTTTTATTAACCAACATGGTTATTCTGTTCTGATAATTTAATGACAACATCAAATCTAAGAGGTGCATTTATATTATTTTCTGCATCCATTCAAATGTCACAGAACTTTAACTGTGGGATAATTGCTAACAAAAGTTACAACTTTTCAGAAATAATTTACACCTCAAAAGCTTCTTACAAAACTACTTTTGTAACTTACACTAACAAAGTCAACCCATGCAAAAGGCTGCTACAGAAGAATACTAACTGGACCCCTCCCCTTACAAACTGATAAAAACTCTGAAGCTGATTGTTACATCATAAGCCTACAATAAAAATACACTAAATACTGTCAAACATAGCTCTACATAATGTCTATTACAGAAAAAGGAGGGGGGAAAAAGGTTTCCGACATAAAACTAATCACCATAATTAAGCAAACTGAGTTTAATATGTATGTATATGACTGACATAATCAATTAAAAACTTATTTGCAACAAAAAAACATACAAAACAATAATTACAATTCCTGAAAATAAAATTAAAAAACATTGAAAATTGATATTAATAATTATTTTTTTAAAATAAAAAATAATAAATAAAAAAAACACATTAAAAAATGTTTAATAAAAAATGTCTGTAGTAAAGAATTTCCTGAGAATTATTAACCTGGGTTTTATTAAAATTAAAAACCAAAAATTCAAATGAGTTTCAATTACAACTAGCTTGACATTTCAGATGACATTTCTCAAATATCTGCCATTATACTCATCTCTGTTGTCTCTGTATAGACACTAAAACTATTTGCAAGCTACTTCTTTTCTGAATAACACCAATCAATGGGTCTTGACAAATGCATGTATGATGTATGTTTCTTTCTTTTCATTTTTGTGCAATTTTTTAACCATTAACTAAAAAGCCAGGACTAAAAGTAATACTTGCATTACAGAACTGAGTAAAAACTAATCATAACATACATTAGAAATAACACTGAGGAACTAAAGAACTATAGCCTTTAAAATTACATATAAAATTCATGATGGCTATATTTTAATGTGAAAACTTCAGATGTGAATGAAGTATTTTTCCCTTTGTAGAACTGAAAATTTCTTCAAAATCACCTGAAGAAAATCACAGCTTGATCTTGATACAATTATTAACACTGGTTTAGCATTATTAATTTAACACCAGTTTTTAACTCAAAACTAACTTCTTAACATTATGAATAGCACAGGTATAAATTATTCATTTTAATTATCTATTTAAATTTAACAGTTATACTATAGTCTATAAAAACAACATTTCTCAAGGTTTGGTTTTTAAACATGTAACTGAACAACTAACAGTGTTAGTAAACATAACGAGAGGTTAGAATGTAAACAAACAAACAGCTGTCCACCTGCATGAAGGTGTGAACAGTGACTGTACCTGGCAGGTAACTAACGCCACTATTTGCTCAACAATGGAGCCTGTATTTGACTTTGTACTCTGAAATTGCAGGCAACATCAAAGTGAAAATATTAACACATCAAAACATTCATGTGATATGAATTTAGATTAGTGAAATGAACATATAAAATAAATATAATAATATTTAAAAATAATAATAATAATCATAAATAATAAAAGTAATAATAACAACAATAATAATTATTACATACCAACCAATTATTCTATCAAATCACACTTAGCCAATGTTAATCTGGTTTAAATTAGGTTGTTTTTCAGCCTTATAACTGTAATAGAATAATTTAAATCTGTATTTCTTTCTCCTTCAAAGAGAAAATTAACACACAGTTGTTGATTCAATATTAATGTCTATGATAAATACCTCTAACTTTAGATGTAAACTTATGACCTGTCTGGAAGCATATATATAACTTCAGTAGAATAAATAATTATTTTAAGATATTTGGGGAAAGCAAGCTTGCATAAATACTGAAAAGAGATATGCTTCTTTTTTCTTTTTTTTAAAGTACACTATTTTGTTATAAGGACAACTATCACAGCTCAAGCATTTTTCTTTTGAATAAAAGATAATTATCTTCTTAGTTGGTAATTTTGCCAAATTACTCTACCCCTGAAAATATAAAGCTATTTCAGATGTATCACCTTGCACTGGAAAATATGTTATTGCACACTGGTGTTAAATAAAAATCTTCCAAATCACTGGTAATACAGTAACAGCAAATTATGATCGCTAGACCAAGCCAGTTAAATAAGGGTGCAAAAACTAATTATGTGGGTACAGCAAACAACTCAGCATTCAGGTTTAGTAGTAACACAGTAAGTGGCACTCGTGAGGTAACAAAAACCACATGCTTAGGTGAGAGGGGGTAGCATGTCTTACATAACAGATTGTCTAAATGGTTTTCAACCCGCCATGCGCAGGCATTCCTGAGCTCAGAAAACGAACGGTTTGTATGTCAGGTAATCTGTAAATGAAGGCAACAATAGATGGTTGAGGCAGGCAGCAAACAATGCATTAATAAAGTTAATTTACCAACAGAAATGTTGCCAAATGTCTGTGCACAACAGCTTGGCTAGTCTAGGAAGATTTAGTCAGCGTTATGAGAAAACAGCAATGCTGGTCTTTGAACAACTCTTTTGGTCGCAAAACCAAACCAGATCACAAAACATACCTCCAACAAATCCAGTAAAATGTTCCTAATGTAACAAAAACCCAAATACATATACTAACTATATAACATCCTGGTATTTAATAGCAAAACAGAGAAACAAATATTCTATCAAAAGCCAATTTCTCCAAATTCTATAAAATGTAAAATACTGTAAGTTAATGATTTTTCCAAAACAAAACTAATGCATTTGCAATAAATTTATCATCACGTTCACTGTAATTTAACTTTTTGAATACTTCTTTTCACTCATATTAAATATAAAAACATTTTGTATGTGAATTGGTACAAATTGTTTTCCATTTGTTCTTGTTAATATTGCATTTTATACCTGTTAAAACTTTTTAAATTACACACAAAGTCAGATTTATGTACATTAGTAGTTCAATGTCTGGTAGTTTACTTGTATTTTGCCAACCACAAATTTGGTGTGTGAACATCTGCAATGTTTCATCTGGCAATTTACCATAAAATTAATTAGCTGTGATTTTAACATAATGCCATTAATACCAAACAAAATTATGTTTTTATATCAAACTTTCTATAAAAAAACCATTGACCATCAGACGATCATGTGTGCAAAGTGGCAAGAAATATTTACTTAAAGGTACATACTACTAGTAGCAAGGAAGTCGGTTTTCGTGGCACTGGGCAGGATATCTTACCTGCAGTAAGTAGTCAGAAGAGTAATGCATGTTCATCTACTACATTTATATTGCTTACTAATAACATTCAGTGTTAAATATGTACCATGAATGTTTAAAAACTGATGAATGTTACTACAAACTATATATTTTATCTTACAAATCCCAGATCATTTTCCGAAACACAAAACTCTGACTGACACAAAATTAATCTACTCTACTTACTAACATAACCTTTGATATATCATAACCTGAAAATTACATTGTTGATTTTACCATGTTTTAACACTGGTTACTAATACAACATACAAGCACTACAGAATCTGAATTACACTTGTTAGCCTTCGCCATTTTGTTTAAGCGACGCAGGTCACCGTGAAAGATTATGTACTAACATAGTGTTTATATCTGACCTAGATAGTGATAGTAGCTTAATGAGTCTAGTGTGGAGCGTGCCAGTTAGACATAACATGACTGAATCGTTTTTTTCTAAATGTTTAAATAATTTTTAAATCCTCAGCATAGTAGCTTTAAATACTTGGCCTCTAAGACATAACAGGAAGTATGAGTCTGACAAAAAAAAAAGAGAAAAATCCTATCATACTAACAGTTAATATCAGACCTCTGAAAATTTCTACTCTACATTTGGAAAGCTGCACCTTATTGTCTGAGAACCTACTGATCATTCTTACTTTGTTCTCAGCACTCCACTTCTCGTCTTGTTGGTTCTCTGCAGTGTCTTTATATCATTGTCATCAAGCCGGTTTTTTGCCAAGAGCTCATCAAACTGTTTGCGTGGCAATCCTGTAAGAGGGTGTATCAACTGAGTAATTAAATTTATCATCAACATTTGGTGTCTGCCATTTAAAACAATAAAAAGTATGGTTTAAAATAATAATAAATAAACACTTGGGTATACTATGATATGGACAAAGAAAATACTAACACATGTATATATTAAAAACAATACCACACACCCACCGCATCATACCACAAATAGTAATAGTAGTCGTAATAGTAATAGTAATAATAGTAACAATAATAATAATAATAATAATTATTATAATAATAATAATAATAATAATAATAATAATAATAATAATAATAATAATAATAATAATAACAACACTAAAAGTTTAAAAATTGAAACAAAAAATATATATATATGAAACAAGTGTATGCAGCAACTACAGCTTGCAGTAAGTGCTGTAAGCATTGTGCACATAGACATATTTCCCACTGGGACATATCAGTAAATGCACACACAATTTTGACACTGATAATTGAAATAAATTTTGAACTTTTAAAAGGTAAATACTGCTAAAAAGACCAAATTACTTTCAAGCTTGTATTTAGAACATTGCTTTTAAATTAGAATTTTGAGGACTATATCCGTCATATTTTCTTAAAATATACTTTAATGCCATTCTTGAGTTTGTTATCCTTCAAATAAATATATTAAAATAATTAATAATTACATACTAAAAAGTTTTCTTATTATAAATATCAATGTCTATATATCCAGCATATTTCTATTGTTCAAACACCCATTTATATGACTTTGAATATACAAATATGATTACAAACAACAGATAAAATAGTGGCATCTTATAATTGTTTTTAAAACTTATTTATCAAAATATTTCTAACTTTCCTAACAAAATAATTATAGCAACAATAATGTTAATCTTAACTGAGATATATAGGGACTTCAAGATAATCAAGTGTAAACAATGTCTGATGTAACTAACCTGGCATAAGATAGCCAGGAACTTCTGCCAATGGCTTGGGTTTTGCTTTCATGGGTGGAAAACTCTTAGAACCTAACAAAATTGACAAGCCACATTAATGTTACGTTCTCTGTATCTTCTCTGTGCTTTGAACACAACATCCATTCTACTTTCTAAAAGACAACAAATGACATGTGAGAAAAAAATAATAAAAAAAAATAAAAAAAATTGTGCATTATTTACATGTGCAATACTGAATACAACAACGCAATAACAAATCATGAAGACAATTTTCCAGTCCCAGTGAAACATGAAAACTCTCAACTATACTTGTTTTGCTCAAAAATTAAATTAAATAGAAAGCAGACGAAATAAAAGCCTATGGTCTGAGTTTGTTTGTGGTTATCTCATTTGTATTTTTCAAAGTATTGTTCATTTAATAAAATATTTCAAAAGCAATTTTTGTGCTACGATAATGTTAAATATGATTATAAACCAGGGCATATTGTAAGTAATAATGGCCAATGTTGTTTGATGAGTAACATCATTTAAGACAGGATGATGAAAACAATACAAGTGAAACCAATATAATGATCCACTGAATTCTTTAAACAATCATTATCATTTCATTAAATGAAAATTCCAATTTTATTTAAGGAAAACTAATTTATTTGATATCAGTCCTAGCTGATCCATTTACCTAAAACCCTGGTACATGCACAATCATAAAATTATTATCTTTTATCTATTTTAAAAGGAGCAAATTAGTTATCTACAAATTATGCATCATCACAAAAACACAATTAAAATTAAATCTGAGACATTACCAAACACACAAACCTGAAACTGTCCTAACTCAAACATGTTTTACCTGAGACATCTGTAAACTCTGTCTGCATTGCCTGTCCCTGTCGGACATATTCATCATGTCTCTTTTTCTGTGTTTCCTTGTTGGCATGCCAATTGCGCAGAAATTGTCTTGATGTTTCAGTTATTTCTTTACCATCTAAAATTTCTGAAAATCAAAAATCACACAAATAACAATAAACTAGGTACGATCATTCAAAAAATTAAAGCCAAATTAAAGCCATACAACAAATGGCTTAACAGATATTATAACTAGCTTGAGTGATTCAATAAAACTTAACATTTCTGAAATTTGATATATTGAATGTACTTTCTGTGACATGATGACCCGATCCCTGTACTTAGACTTACCTAGTTTCTGTGACATAATGATGTGATCCCTGTATTTCTTACCTAGTTTCTGTGACATGATGATGACCAAGTCCTGTATTTCTTACAGTTTCTGTGACATGATGATGACCCAGTCCCTGTACTTAAACTTGCCTAGTTTCTGTGACATGATAATGTGATCCCTGTATTTCTTACCTAGTTTCTGTGACATGATGTTGTTATCCCTGTATTTCTTACCTAGTTTCTGTGAAATGATGATGACTCAGTCCCTGATTTAGACTTACTTAGTTTCTGTGACATGATGATGGCATGCTCCCTATATTTCTTACCTAGTTTCTGTGAAATGATGATGATGCAGTCCTGTACTTAGACTTAAACTGTTTCTGTGACATGATGATGGCGTGGTCCCTGTATTTATTATCTAGTTTCTATGACATGATGATGGCGTGGTCCCTGTATTTCTTACCTAGTTTCTGTGACATGATGATGATGCAGTCCTTGTATCTTTGTATTTCTTACCTAGTTTCTGTGAAATGATGGTGATGCAGTCCCTGTATTTACGTACCTAGTTTCTGTGACATGATGTTGGTGTGGTCCCTATATTTCTTATCTAGTTTCTGTGACATGATGATGTCCCAGTCCCTGTATTTCTTACCTAGTTTCTGTGACATGATGATGGCCTGGTCCCTGTATTTCTTATCTAGTTTCTGTGACATGATGATGGCGTGGTTCCTGTATTTCTTATCTAGTTTCTGTGACATGATGATTATGCAGTCCCTGTATTTCTTACCTAGTTTCTGTGAAATAATGATGATGTTATCCCTGTATTTCTTACCTAGTTTCTGTGACATGATGATGGCGTGGTCCCTGTATTTCTTACCTAGTTTCTGTGACATGATGATGGCGTGGTCCCTGTATTTCTTATCTAGTTTCTGTGACATGATGATTATGCAGTTTTCTGTGAAATGATGATGATGTTGTCCCTGTATTTCTTACCTAGTTTCTGTGACATGATGATGGCATGGTCCCTGTATTTCTTATCTAGTTTCTGTGACATGATGATAATGAAGTCCCTGTATTTCTTACCTAGTTTCTGTGACATGATGATGACGCGGTCCCTGTACTTGGGCTTGTGACAGATGGGGTTTCCGATGAGCTCGAGTCGCCACATGTATGGCCACTGGCCGAGGATGTGGGCGAGCTCCTTCATGTCGTTGAGGTTGTTGTCGGTGGCCATTAGCTGGTTCAGGTTGTTCAGGCACTCCAAGTCTGACAGGTTGTCCAGGTTGTTACCAGACACGTTTAGCACTTGTAAGCTTTTCTGAAAATAAAGTAACATTAAAGCATACATAAAGGAATTTTGGGAGCAATAAAGTCCAGAAATATCTAGCATTGTAAGCTTTTCTGAAAACAAAAACATATTTATAGTACAGTATTTAGCACTTGCATTTGTTTGATTGTTGCCACATTTGAGTGGATTGCAGTCATCTTGCAGAAATAAGGACAGATATATTTGGTAGAAATTATTTTAGATTCCACCACAATCTTATCTTGAAATTTTTGTAAGAAACCTCTTTTTACCATAAATTTTAGTTTACATTATCTGTGATAATATATTTTGCAAAGCTCTTTACAGTGTTTTTAAATAATTGTTGATTTTTGTAATATTTATTTTCATATGCCATCACATTTCATTAGCAATATTGCAGCTACTCACAGTGATTTAGCACTTGTAACCTTTTCTGAACATAAAACAGCATTTAGTATTTATAATGTGACCAATATAGACCAGACACATTTAGCACTTAAAGCTTTTCTGAAATTAAAACAGCTACGTATTTATAATGCAACTGTAGAGGCAGTGCAGACGAGACACATATAGTACTTGTAAGATTTTTAGAAATAAGTAACATTTCAGTATTTCTAATCACCAATATTTGTTGGTTATTCTGATTAAATCTAAAGTTACCAGTGCAGAATTCATAATTTTAACTAGAAATGACAAAACTTATTAATTCAACACACAACATTTATCTCGATATGTTTAGAAGAATACATTATTGTTTTTAAATGTATAATATCACAGATCATTGACCTATTTAATTACCAAACAAAGTATTACTTAATGTCCCTAAATTCACTGTATAACCATCTACATAACCAGCGTATTTCATTTATTAACCATACATTTAATAAATATTTGAATGATGATGGTCCAACAACCAGAAAATAATAACAGCTATTCAGATTACGGTTGAATTAAAATATCTTTGGCAATATCATAACAAGGTTAGTCATCTCAATTGAATGCACTTTCACCTATAATCAATATTTAGAAATGAACACCTCTAAAACTATGACAGAATAATAAAAAAATTTATTTCATAATATCTTTTATTTAACACATTTTGTTAATATTTATATTAGCGACAGAATAATTTTCTTAAAAAAAAAAGCCATAGTGGCTGACAGGTAGACTTTATTTTATTCACATTAAAACATACAAATGATTTGGCACACAACTATTAACTCTGTCAAAACTAGCTATTAATAATTTATTAATAACACCATAAATGAGTGTAAATCCACTACACCCTCTTCTTTCTCACTAATCTCTAACAGGATTACTCTAACTGCTAACCAACTGTCCTGGACAGACAGCTGAGGCTCCTAAGGTGTCTGCCAGGACGGACTTCCACTGTAACAGCTTGTTCTGAATGTAAAACAAACTGACCTAACCAGATACAGAGCCTCCACATACACGGTAGACTAGAGGCAAAAATACATTTGTTTATTATTTTTGACTAACAGCTATTCCTTTGATTAGAATTTGTTCACCTAACTCACAGCTAGTTTCCTCAGAGAGCGAGGGTCAAACAGTAATTTTTCTCCTGGAGGTAAATGTTGATTTTCAAAATGAAGCTCCTGAAGCTGTTCTTGTTTCTCCAAGCCCTCAAGAACTGTTATCTTGTTCCCTCCCAAATACCTGTAAAGAAAAAATCTCAGTTCTGTAACATATCCAGTTAATTACTTTATTGTATATTTTATAGACACCTGTAAACCTAACATTTTGTGTGTGTGTGTGTGTGTGTGTGTGTGTGTGTGTGTGCGCGTGCCTGCGTGCGTGCGTGTGTGTGTGTGTGTGTATATATATATATATATATATATATATGAATTGTAGAAATAATTCATGCTACAAAATATTTTCTGAATTTGCTTACAGAATGTAACATGAAAATAAGTATGGAAGAACAAAAATTCAGTAACCTATACCATCAATAATAAATCAGGGTTGTTACTGGACTTTCTCAACTGGGGGTAAAATTAGCTTTCCTAATAGGATTTTAAATTAAAAAAGAAAAATGCTTCAGTGATTAAAATTAAAAGACATATGTTCTTTCTTCTTCTAATATTTTAAGTACTAACATATTATTAGAATGTTCAACTTGTATTTACTTGTCAGTTCTAAAATTTTAAAATCTAAATATTCAAAATGTTTCTTACAGTTTGGTGAGTCTTGTAAGAGATGCAAGATTTTCGATCTTGCTGATTCCATTGTTCTGCAGGTAAAGATGAGTCAGGTTACAGTTGTGATGTAGAAGTGGTATTGTGGTCAGATTGTTGTCATACAAGTACAACACAATCAGGTTGCGACAAAGTGCCAGATCTTCTCCCTGAGGTAACAAAATTTTGATAAAAATTATAACCCTGTTTAGACATACTATTACAAGTTCAATATTACGTATTAAGATAGTTGAAATAATACATATGCACATAATAAATCTCAATCCTAATAAAAATCAGGGAATAAAAAAAAATTCAAAACTGTTTAATGTCAGATTTAAGATACTACTGAAAATATACTGTAAATCACTTAAGTTTTGCAAGAAACAAAGTACTGCGAAAACTATGATGAACTAACCATAACAATACTTTATTTTGGCAGTAGTATGATTACTAAAAATAAAAATAAAGCACAAAGATACAAAGAATACAACAAAAAGTAAATGGTATGTCTTTTGCGTGCATTAAATGCTGTCTTTCTATTAAGCTAAAACATGAGGTCTGAGCTCTCGCTTTACCCTGCAGATACCACTGTGGCTTAAAATTATATTGTCGATTTTACCATATTTTAACACTGGTTACTAATACAACATAAAAGCACTACAATAACTGAATTACACTTGTTAGCGTAGAGCAAGCAAAGGGCCGCTACTCTAAACACGTTTTTGCATTTTGATGAAAACACGTACACGATTACCCTGCTTATAGACTCCGCCTTCTAGAGCATTACCGGCGGAATTGATCATAAAAATTAGGCCGTTTTCGTAAAGTAGAATGATGAATAGTTGTCTTTCTGCATTTTTGCAATTTTTGTAGACAAGAGAAAGGTGAGAA
>JAUTBW010050544.1:0-10992 GCA_032361425.1 Peltospira smaragdina
CTCTCTCTCTCTCTCTCTCTCTCTCTCTCTCTCTCTCTCTCTCTCTCTCTCTCTCTCTCTCTCTCTCACAAACACACCACTTTTAATCTTCCATTTTGTATATGAGGCTACTAGCTATTACTCTGTTTTGTTGGTGTTTAAATTTTCTTTGTTCTTGTTAGTGCTGGGACAGACAGATGGCATGGAGTTAGTTAATGGTTTGCCAACAAGGAATGTCAACACATACATTATACACATACAGACGGCACTTGTCATAAATAGCAGTTTAAGCTATACACAGATAAATATGGGAAGGCATAAAGCAAACAGATATGAGTTATATATATTATATATATGAATCTAGATAGGTAAAATGTCACACTAATACTAAAACACACTTTATCAAGATATCTTAAAATTATTTACTGGGTAATTCTTAATATGTATATCATAAATTTATTTGCCCAAAATGTACACTTTGGTTGGCTAATCAAACAACACTAAAGCCAGTATTAACCTGGAGGAAATGAAAGGATTCCCATCATATCAATGGTAAAACTCAATTTGTGACGGTAATGCTGGCATTAAAGTCTGCAAATAACCAAATGCTCTTACTTTATCCCCTTATTTAGCATCCTACACAGTGTGATACAACATTCATTTATATAGAGAAGAGCTTGATTTAAACAGACATTTCAATAAATGTGCAACCAGAAACCATGCAAGCTTCTGAATCGATCAAATTGAATATAATTTTATTATAATGTTAGCCAGTTGTTCACACTACTGGCTTATTCTGCAGTCTCAGATCTCTGAGCTCAATACCCATGCTGAAAATACATGTTCAAGAAGATAACTGTTTACCGGGGAAACATGCATTCACTAAACTAATATACTTATTCTCATGGGTGGCAATGTCACACATGTCTGTGTAATGTGTTTCGACAGACACTCACTTGAAATTCATAGACAGTAGATTACTGTCACCATGCCCCACACACTGCTGGGAAACATGCCCATTAGAAAACACAAATGACATTTGTATGAAATTCAGTAAGCAAGAAAATATAAAAGTTTAAAGTCCTCTCTGTGAAATGCAGTCAGCAGCAGGTAGAGTAATTAGGGTGAAACAGGTTCTGGCATACATGTGACCTTAACCTGGCTTTGATGTGACCCCTACAACAGCCTTGAAGAATGCCAAACTCAAGCAAGATGTGAAGTCTACGAAACCACCTGTGTTAAGACAGTGATATGCTACATGATCACTAATGTCATGGGTAAAATGCATGTGTACAATTAGCACAAAATAGCCCAGTGATGTATGCATTTATGTATACTCGGGGTTTCTCATAAATTCATGTTTTGGTTTTCATTGTTTTGGTGGGGTTTTTTTTTCCTTTACCAGTATTTTGGTGAGTTATTTTTTATTCTTTCTTGTTGGTTTTGTTTGTTTGTTTTTTTGTTTGTTTTTTTTTTTCTTTTTTTCAGGGGGGAAATTGTAGGTGTAATAATACATGTATGGTATTTTTTTTTAATGTGGAATATATGTTGTTAAAGAAAATATTTGTTTACTTTTCTATTCTTATATTTTACATTGTGGTTTTCATCAAATTCCTCAACTGACAGGTCAATATGTTCAGGTATAATAGATATATACATTATATATCATTTCATGCCCATTAGTTTCACCTGCAATGCCAATGAACCATCTGTCTTTTAAAAAGCACCGAAAGATGTTTCCTTTGTTCAATAATTATACTCAATTAAGTTTTAACCATGCAGTGTGCTTTGTTTTGTGTATTAAAAAAAAAAAAAAAAAAAAAGAGAGAGAGAGAGAGAGAGACGGAGAAAAAAAAACAAGGAACTAATAAACAACTGTAAATACTTTATATAGCTTTTAAAAACTGGCCCACATTAGTTATATCTTATAAAGACACACCTGAAAGGGAACAGAAAATGTCAAACGAGCACTGTATGGGAGCTGCTATTTACCTTCTCAATGTACTCACTTAGTGTATGGAGTGCCACAAAGTACCAGCATTTTCCAATAATGGCAATAATGGATGAAAACATAATGCTTGTGTCATGGAACACTGAGTGCTAAAACCAACAAGCGGCACTGCATTCTTCCATTACGACTGAAATAGTAAGCCATGCACAACAATTCAAGTGGAAGTTATTGCAGGTGCAAAATTACCTGTAAGATTTCAATACACAATTGTGCAGTTTTAATATTACACAGCTTTGCCTGGAGGTCGTTGGCAAAACTGTGTATCACAAATACATGTAAATCCCCAAACCTGATCAGCATATGCTCTACACTGCCTATAAAAATATCAAAAACCAAAACTCATACAAAATTCATGTACCAGTTTGGTATGTAAACTTATTTTATGTGCACATTCAGAACAAGGTGTTTTACAGCACATGCCCTGGCCACACCTCAGGAGCCTGAGCTGTTTGTCCAGGACAGGAGATTAGTAGTTAGTAGTAACCATGTTACAGGTTAGAGAGAAAGAGGATGATGTAGTAGCCTTACACCTACCCACTGAGTCACTAGAAAGTCGTTCTGGGTGGGAGCTGGTACAGGGATACGATCCCAGTACCTACCAGCCTTATTTTTCAGACCAACAGCTTAGACCACAACACTGTCAACACTGGTCACAAAATATATATAACGGAATACAAAGAAGAAATATGTTGCTGCTGACTCTGCTTGGGAAGTCCACCAAAAGATATTTGTTATTTTGATAATTATCTGTATTTAACTGCAATAAAGTTATTATTGTTATTTTCTTAATAGTGTAATTTTTAATTTACCAATAAAGAGAATAGATTGTTTTATCCAAATGTCAGCTAACAAAAGTTCTGAGAAGACCTCAGACAATGAAGACTGCTAGAGTTCTAAGTAGATCTAAGGCTTTGTGTCCGTTCAAAGACATTAAAATTTTTATTTTTAAAAATTGTTTTCTGTAATTATGATTTTTGTGTTTACACCTGAAGAAAAAAACATAAAAATTGTTTTACTCTATTGTTTTGTCTAATAGTAATAGTGCTTTTGTTTGTTTGTTTGTTTGTTTGTTTGTGTTTTGGTTTTAGTATAACCTAGAGCTGTGTTTTGTTTTGTCTAACAAAATTAGTTTTACATTTAGTACTATTAATAGAGTCTTTGGTCTGATTTTGGTCTTGGAGGTTTTCCAGAACAAATACACATGTTATTTTCAACCTTATAATTACTGTGCTGGCTTTGTTGTGTGTTTGTGTGTGTGTGTGTGCGTGCACATGCATGGGCACACACATGCTCGTGTTTTACTTTCAAAGGAGCACATTAAGAATAATGTCATTAAATGGTTCTGTGTCTCAAGGCTCTGTAGTTGTGAAGATCTGCAGCTCACCAACAGTGTAAAGCCAAATCACTGCCCTTTACTGCTAGCACCGTCCAGTTGTTTGGCGCTGTGCAGCGCTAGCCTCGCATGTGCTCAGGTGTTCACACAACACCAGTAATACACATGAGGTTTCAGCCACAAGAAACACAATCTTCAGAAAATCCCCTGATGGAAACACTTGATGTTTTCATCCTCGGATTACACCAATTGTTGGTTTATTTCCCCAGGTGTCCCTACAGGTACATTTCAGCACAATAGCTTGAAATGTTCAGAGACGACAATCTTCAATAAACTAATTATTTAGCACTAAGCTTTATGCTTTTTTTTCATTATATATTTCATTATTATTGATCATCATATATTTTTTAAGGTTTTATTTTATTTTTTATTTTTTATCTCTAATAATAACATCATGGTAACAACACTTGATTTTCTTAGTCAGATGGTTGGCAACAATACTGAAATATGCAAACTTTGTCAAGCTACATGTGCACTGAAAACAAACGCCCCAGCACAGGCTGGGACACAGAGGCCAGCTGGAAGTGACGAGGAAGGAATGTTGTAGAACCAGGCTGTCAACTGACATCTGCAGCAGCAGATCGCACTACACACCAGTGGGACTGCTCAAAACACATGGAAGAATCTAGTTTAGTCGGTACCAGACAACACCAGGACTTTTCACACTCACAAAGTATAATCTTAGTCAGTACCAGACAACACCAGGACTTTTCACAATCACAAAGTATAATCTTAGTCAGTACTAGACAACACTAGGACTTTTCACACTCACAAAGTATGATCTTAGTCTGTACCAGAAAACACCAGGACTTTTCACACTCACAAAGTATAATCTTAGTCAGTACCAGACAGCACTAGGACTTTTCACAATCATACAGTGGAGTCTAGTCAGTACCAGACAGCACTAGGACTTTTCACAATCATACAGTCAGTACCAGACAACACTGTCAGACAACACTAGGACTTTTCACATCACACAGTGGAATCTAGTCAGTACCACACAACACTGTCAGACAACACTAGGACTTTTCACAATCACACTAGTAAATCTGGCTCAGTCAGCAGAGCACTCAACATGAAACAAACAATTGGAATATCTACTGAAGGGGAGGTTGGCTAAATTTGGTAAATTTAAGCCAACATTTCATTACTGTAATTATTGTCATATCTAGAGTAGACAGGCATGTGTATGCCATTCTTTCTGATTAGCACCAGAGGTCTTTTACATGCACCAATCCACATACAGTGAACTTGCATATATGCCAAATTAGGCTCTGCTCCTACTAGGCATTAGTGATGAAGTCATCAACATCTGTAATTTTGCATAATATTTAGTTGTTTTGTTGTTGTTGGGTTTTTTTTCAGTGAACCCACATTTAAAAAATAATTTAACACATTTAACAAAATCAATGATGGCTGTAATCGTCTCACTGAATATTCTGATCGAGTGAAACTGTCAGATCTGGAGTGAGAATCAAGCTGTGCCGTCAGACATGCATGTGGGTTTTAATCACACAAACGCGCACGACTCTCGCATCTCAAAGCCTTCCAGCCAGCCCATCACCACAAGCGGTCCACGTAAAACACTGGTAATATTTAAACGATGACAAAACTAGAAATGGCCAGGATTTTCACTATTGATTTTAGCATGGAACTGATTCTTTTTCCACACAGGCGTGCTACTGTTGTGTATGTGACAAGCTGGCCAGCTACCGGACTGAGACAATGTCAACTCATTACAAGGAATATCGGACACTAGTCAAACAAAACACAGCTCATACAGTAGCCACTTTACTCCAGAGAAGAAAACAGCCACGTCTACAAGTTGATTAATTACATATTAAATTTTAAGTTAATTTATTAATTACATATTAAATTTCAATTTAATTGATTAATTGCATATTAAATTTCAAGTGAATTTATTATTAAAATTTCAAGCTAATAACTTAATCATTAAAATTTCAAGCTAATAATCATTAATTATTAAAATTTCAAGTTAATTTATTAATTACTTATTAAAATTTAAGTTAATTTATTAATTTTGTATTAAATTTCAAGTTAATTAATTATTAAGTGTTGAATTTTAAGTTATGTATTAATTACATTTTTAAGTTGATTTATTAAATTACACATGGAATTTGTAGTTAATGTATTACATATTGTAAACTAATAGCATGTACGTTCGGTATTGTGATTGGTTAATTTTATAGAATTTCCAGGCTCAAAAATTCAAATACTCAATAAACACCAGAAAGCTATTGACGTCATTAAAAAATGATGTCATTTGGAATGGAACAGGCAAAGTCCAGCTCCCTAACAATGTATTAACTCCTCTATGTAAGGCGAACTATTTCAGTGGTACCAAGTAAGACTGGTATAATAACTTAGAACAGTTAACCCAATTACAAAGTGTGTACAAATCACACCATATAGAGCATTGCATTCACTACACCACTTGGTCAAATTTACAAAAAACATAGCACTTTGAAATTGGGCCGATATTAGGTACCCGAAGTATGAGCTAGACGCTTTCTATTCAAATAAACAAATGATCACTTGATATCGGTTTTTTACATTGGCGTTGCCATTGGTTTCCTCTAAGCATTTGACAATAAATGTGAAATACGACAGTTCACAAGTAAATTAAAAATGCAGTTTTTGTTTGTATTTGAACTTCAAATGAAATTTTGTAATAATATATAACTCAACATAGTACTTTTAAACAATGACACTGTGTTTTCAAAATGGTTATAATTCTTGACAAACACTTCCAACACACAACAATTCCATACTGAACTATCCAGTGTGTTTTGTATACATGTGTGGTACAGTTTATATGTACTGCTGTGTAATACATCAACAAGATGGATGATGCAGGTCCTGTCATTCCCACAGGAACAGCTACAAAGAAACACTACTGCAGGTAGAGCCTGTCATCAGGTCCACTAGTGCTACAAACTGATCATCACACACACACTGGTAATCACAGACGCACTTCAAGCACATGGACTTGCTTAAATTTTATATTTAACAACTCACTCAACACAATTTTAAAATGGATAATGATATATTGGCATCAGAAAATATTTTTAGTAGAAAAAACCCTAGTCGTTCACTGACACGGATCAATCTCAGATCAACTTCCTGTCAGGGAGGCGCACTAACCACTAGGCTATTGCAGCACTGCCCCATGGACTCATTTAGTACAGGTCCTAGTGAAACCAAACATAAACATGCATAGACTATCAGTATGGATAGCAAAATGGATTATACAAATTAGTTTATCAAACTGCATATATTTTATCATGCAATTAACTTTAACGAGCAAAACCAATTATGCACTTGACAAATTTTTTTTATAAATGGCTACTTCAGTATCAAGATAGAGGTTATAAGACAACTCATTATCAAGTGAAGTGAGACATGCCAGCAATGAGATACAGTTGCTTAAGTAAATTAATTAATATTGATTTAAAATTAATTTCACTGAACATATAGCTAATTTAAAAGGAATAAATTATAAAACAATGAACATAATTTAGTGATATACTATACATGGCATATAATATATAACAATTTTAGTATTTCACTGTGACCTAAATACAAATATTTACAAACTGTTTGATCACTGATTTCAAATAAATACATAACAGAAGCAACTAAATAATTGGATTTCTTTAGAATAATGTTTTACCATTCAGCACATTTTGTTGTTCCACCAACCTAAAGAGGCCCCCCAGAGTTACTAAGCGGTCTGAGGCAGTGTGTTTCATCATTGCCTGCCACCTGATGATAACTGCAATTCCAAACCATGCTGGAATAAAACCACACCTCAAAACGATCTCACCAGATAGCAAACAATAAAACTCTTATTTTATGTTCTCATGCAGTGAACAAAACTCTTGGCATCTGTCCAGACATCTCCAGTACAAGAACACCAAACTAATTTTTATACTCAAGATAAATTGATATGAATGTTACAAGATTAAATCATAAATATATTCCCACATTCCCAAAAATAGAATTAGTGCTGTATTTTAGAATTTCTAGAACAAATGTCCATTTGTTTTGGATACAATGAACCTGTATTTAAATTGTAATGGAATAGCTACAAGAAGCCCATACAAGAAGATATACACAATGATTTGTTCATGTACTGAAACATTAGCTACATGCATGTGTCTGAAAAGAACATTTGTTTTGTATATTTCAGCACAGTGTGATCTGTAACATCAGTGGCATGTAGTTTGTAAAAAGAACAAACCCAGATTAAAACAGATATTGTATTATTTGTAGTCAATAAAGGAAATTAGCACTACTCCCATACATCATCTAGGGGTAGATAATGACATCAACATATGGGTTATGGTGGTTATGTAGGTGGTTAGATAAGGCAGATTTGGAGACAAATCAGATGTTTATATTTTTTATGTAACACTTTGTTTTGCCGTTAAATGGATCATTACTTTGTGATGGTATGTGTTTCAGGTGTCCATAGATGAATGATGAATGTAATGACACTAGTCTGAAATGTACCCTAAACCCTGCCAGTGTCTAACTGGACTCTCTCTATTGGGGGTCATTTGAGCTTTTTGTGAAATCTGGGTTCCCATAAGAGAAATTTAAGACGAAACTGAAAAAGGTAAGAGTCCTGTCTAAATTCCATGCTTGGAAGACTCTTTTCAAGGGTCAGTGAGATCACTGTCTGCCTTGTGTGCACAAAGACATGCATTTTTACTTAACTGCTTTGTTGTTCTAAGAATTACTGACATTTATTTAAGGATTATCCAGGACTTTTAAAATATGGTAGCCAATGTCAGTGTCCAGTGATTTTTAGACTTGGGACACCTAATAATGACAAAAAAAATTTAAGCTGATCAGGGAATATTCATATACTTATTTTGTCAGGGATTTTACAATTCTTCTAAATACTAGCCATCAGACCAATTGAGTGATTTGAATATTCACTGGCCATGACTAGAATTCATTTTATAACTATTCAGTGGCCCAAGTCTGAAAAATCACTGGCCATGGACACTTGCCCATCATAATTCTAGAAGTTCTGATTAAGTTTATGGCAAGTAATATTTGGGGAAATTTAAGTACCCTTGCAGATTATGATCTTGATTTAATGCTACTGACACAATCACAAAGGTATGTTACACTTGCTGCTTTAAGTGCACAAGACCATGGCATTATACAGGTCTGTCACATATTACTGTGTATTGTATACCAGAAGTGGACCACTCAACACAAAATCCAATTTGTCTCAATCACCTTCTAAATCATTTCCATCAGGGAGTTACATTCAAAGGCTGGTTCTTGTTTTGGTTTATATACTTTACATGTATACAAAGGTCAGATAAAAAAAAAAAAAAAAAAAAAAAAAGTCCAGAAAATAGAACTTCTTAAGGCTGAACTCAGGTTATCAGTAGAAAAAAACTTTGTGATTTTGCTAAATAAAATACATTGTAAGTTGATTTAAAAAAATATATATATATAAAGTTTAGCTATTCATGTAAAACATGGAACTTGGACAGGACTCTACTATTTTAGTTTTATCTTAAAATCCTACTATGTCTTATGAGACTCTCCATATTTCACAAGAAAGCTCATCTGACTCATGGTGAAAGTACAGTGGAATCCTGAAACTGATAGGCACACAATCCAGTTTGTGCACAAGAACAACAGCTCATAAATTATTATTCTCAGTTAAAAACAAAAATTTATCATAACCACAATCTAGACAACAATGAAAACATAACACTAAAAGAAAGGCACTCATCACATTTTATGATCATGGAACCACTGTCCGACACATGGCTAAGGGCCACAAAGATTCCAATTTGGCTGTAGTAAATATATTATTTTGAACAACTGCATAATTAACACTAACACGTAACAATGAAGAAAATACACTGTATCAGTGTATGCTCAATGAACAAATTCTAGCAACCACCCTGGCCTGTTCACAACGAATTGCACATGCAGGGAGCTCAACCAGGGACCAATTATATTGAATGAAACTATCTGCACTCAGCAGGACAGTAGCAACATCCCACCCCCAAATAATTTATATATATTTTTTTTTAATATTTTTTTTTATTGAATATGATAATTAATCTGCTGCAATTTGGTCCTTCGAGGTTAGAATACTAAAGAATGTGGTTAACACAGTTTCGAGTAAGAGATAGTGTATCATATATGCACCTAAAAAATATACCACTGTAGTAGGCTACCCATGACCTCTTGTCTTAACAGGGCCTCCACGACAGTAGTGTTTATTAAAACCCAGACCAGAGTGAGTGCCAGACTGCTTCCAAAGATTTTAAAGAATCAAAGATTTCTGTCGCATGTTGCACTTCGTTTTACAACAGAAAACAACGTGATCTGGAGTAAATTTTCAACCACTACCGTGACTGATCACAACATATATTTGGTTTCTGACACGGATTAGAAGAAAGTTGGGGTCAATGGGTCAAGCCGTGGCAAACAAATGCACACTGACACTTGATCTTTCTGGACAGAAAACTGCACTATGGAATCGACGTTTAGCTACAAAAGACGAAAAGTTATTATGCGATTTAACATTAGTAATTATACTCACCATGAAACAGTGCACAGAGTGATATGACTGCAGCCAAAGCCCTCATCTTTTATGAAATATGCACGGCATAAGTCCGTTTGGTAGTACTCCGTGTTTACACAAACATTCAGGTCAAAGTTGTATAACATTTGTAGCTTCTGCCGTGTCGAGCTACTCACTCACTCTGTGGCTTCCGGGAGGTCATAACACTGATATTATTTTTACCAGCCTATCAAAACAGTAGTTCATTCGTTGGCGCGTTTCCGAATATTTCCTTTTTTGATGGTCCGTCCACATTCGTTAATGTTCGGAACGGAAACGAATACATCCGAATGCTTAGTTTATGGTTGCTGGCTGAAAACATCCGGTCTGAATTTATTTCTTTAAAGAGGTTTGTCTTTGACATGTGTAAGATTTACATTCATAATGATGTTATTTAAATATATTCCAATGTGTTTGTCAGATGCTTTATAAATAAATGCGCTCTGACAAGTTAATATGTTCGGTAACATATCGTAGGTAAGCGTAAGGTTATTATCCCCAAGTGAATTACCATTAATAATAATGTAAATTTTTCTAAATTGATACCGTGACAAATAACCACTTTTAGATATACCAGTTTTACTATGACATTTCTGGTATATAATAGAAAACTAAAGGATAAGACATTTTCTAGATAATGTCAGTTTTATGTTCAAGTAGGGTTGTTTGGGTTTTTGTAGGGATGATCATGATCACGGTTTGATTGAATGATATGATTATTATTATTTGTTTCTTTAATGATATGTTAAACACATTTTTAATTAACAGAAATATTTTTATACCAAAAGTCCCTACTGGCTACCTGTCAGGGATCAATCTCAGTACGACCACATGTAAAGCAGTAGTTCTTCAAGAAGACCGACTCCGGTCCGTTATTTATCCCCGTCGGTCCGGAAACCGTTATACTAACGAAACAATGGCTACAACGCAACTGATTATAATTACACAAACAGTTTAATTATTTGAAATAAAACCTTATTC